>BQNB010096748.1:0-25550 GCA_026074375.1 Tanacetum coccineum | reverse complement strand
AAATATGGATCCTCATGAATTCTCACATGTCTATCTAGTTGTTTCTAGTCTACTTGTGATGAATAGAGGCATGTTGTTGTATGATTATTGAAGAAAGAGTTAATACTATTAAGCCAAATATTAGTACTGCTAGGCAAAAAGTTAGTACTGCTGGTCATAACTTAGTACTGCTAGAATGCCGTTAGTACTGGTTGAGAGTAACAGATTTTTCTCAACTTGATATAGCCGTTGAGATACTTCCTCCAACAACTTCGCTTATAGATTTCCTTATATTGGATGATTTTTGATCTTTCTTTCACTTATAAGATTTTCTTATGTTCAAGACTCAAATTTATTCAGTCGGTTCAATCAAAACCTTAAGAGTTCTCAATATAATCTCAATTAACTTTGCCAATCTCTCATAGTCACATACTCGATCATATCCTAGACCCTACTTAACCGTTTCTCCCTGAACAATGGCACATTTAGAATTCTGTAACAAACACAATATGGTGGCTTATCTAAAGAAACCAACTAGGAGTGAAGAATTTTAAGAGATAGTAGATTTTATCAACGAAAGTCATATAAGGTATTCTCTTACTATGAATCCTACTATCTATGTTTCTCTTATAGAAAAGTTTTGGCAGACTGTTACTATCAGAACAGTCGATAATGGAGAACAAGAAATAACTACGACTGTTGATGGCAAAGAATTCACTATTACTGAAGCATCTGTTAGGAGACACCTCCAATTAGCAGATGCAGATGGTATTAGTGTTTTTCCAAATATTGAAATTTTTAATCAATTCTCACTGATGGGGTATGTTTTAACTGATGATAAATTTACTTTTTAAAAAGGTAAATTTTCCCCTCAGTGGAGATTTTTGATCCATACCATCCTACACTGTCTTAGTCCTAAATTAAGACAAAACTTATAACTTTTCTAAATTAATTTTCGATGGTATGGTGAAAAACTTAGAAAGTAAATATAAGTTTTTAATGAATCCAAGATTTATTCAAATCCTTTTGAACAAGAACAAAAGATTTATTCATACCCACAACAGGAAATATATTGCTCCAACTTTAACTACAAAACTTTTTAGCAATATGAGAAGAGGATTTTCTAAGGAACACACTCCTTTGTTCCCAAGTATGCTTATACTTCAAGCAACAGAGGGCGAAGGTTCATGACATCCCTCTAAACCCCAACCAACACCTTCTCCTGCTCAACATATTTCTAAAGAACCAATCCCTCCTATTGATTCATCATCACCCCAAAAGACTCAAACACCTAGGCAAGCCTTAACTAAGGACACTGAGTTACCTCAGACTAATGTGCCTATAACCAATGTAGCAGATGAGGCTGTCTATGAGGAGTGGGATGACAAAGTGGAAAGAGCTACCACTACTGCTGCTAGCTTAGATGCAGCACAGGGCATTGGTAACATCCTTAAGACCCAATCTACGGCAATGCCTAATGTGCCTCTTCCTCAGGGAATTGGTGTAGGTGGCAGTCCTAAGTGCCAAGAAGCCACGGGGGGTTCCACTGCTCAGACTAGGTCTGAGAGGGTACCTACACCGCCCCATGATTCACCTCTCCCAAGAGTTAACACACTTGGAAGTGATGAGGGCAGTATGAAACTAAACAAATTGATGGCTCTATGTACAAAACTATCATAAAGGGTTCTAGCTTTGGAGACAGATTTAAGGCAGACAAAGAAAGTATATGGTGCTGCTTATACCAAACTTATCAAAAAGGTAAAGAAGTTAGAGCAGACTGTCAAGACAAGCCAAGTTAGAAGGAGAGCCAACATTGTTGTTTCTGATGATGAAGAAGCTATGGAGGATTCTTACAAACATGGGAGGATGATAAAATAAATTAATCAAGATACAGGAACTACTTTGGTTACTCCTACACATAGCCAAAAAGATCAGCCTGAAGATCAGTTGGGAGTTCTTAGTGCAGCTAAAGTTCTTGCAGATGCAGCTAAAGTTCAAACTTATACCAGAAGAAGAAGGGCAATTAAACTGCTGAAGAATCAGTTAGTACTTCTGGTGCATCAATGCTAGTTAGTACTATTGGTATGGTTCAAGACCCTTCACCAGTTGTAGTCAAAGATAAAGGAAAGGCTAAAGTGGAAGAAACTAAGCATGAACAAACCAAGACAAAGTTGCAGGAAAGACAAGAAAGACTTGGTTTTGAAGCAGCTATGAAACTACAAGAACAGTTTGATAAAGAAGTGAGGCAGAGGATTGCCAGGGAACAGGAAAAAGCTAGCTCTTTCAATATTGAAGAATGGGAAAATATACAAGCTAGAATTCAAGCAAATGAAGAGATAGCTGCAAGACTACAAGCAGAAGAAAGAGAAGAATTGACCATTGAAGAAAGATCAAGACTGTTTGTAGAATTAATAGAAAAAAGGAAGAAGTATTTTGCTGAGAAGAGAGCTGAAGAAAGGAGAAAGAAGCCTCTCATACAAGCTCAACAGAGGACTTACATGTCAAACTACATCAAGCATATGGGAAATCATACACTACAACAGTTAAGAAGATATTCTTTTGATGAGCTCAAAGAATTATTTGAAATTACAATGAAGAATGTCAACACTTTTAGACCCATGAAGACTGAAGATAGAAGAAGTGCAACAGTTTCTGAAGCTGAAGGTTCTAAAAGAACTGCAGAAGAAGAACTTGATCAACAAGATTCTAAGAGACAAAAGACTAGTGAAACTTCAGGGCCAGTTCAAGACAAACTAAATGAAGAAGAAAAAGAATTGTCACAAGAGTATTTATAATAGTTTATGATGGTAGTTCCAGTGGAAGAAGTATATATTGAAGCCTTACAGGTCAAATATCCAATCATTGACTAGGAGGTATACATTGAAGAGTCTAGAAAATATTAGAAGATCATCAGGATTGGGAATCATACTGAAGAATATCAATTCTTTGAGAATATGTTGAAAGTATTTAACAGAGAAGACTTAGTGAAGCTTTGGAGTTTAGTTAAAGAAAGATTCAGTTCAACAGAACCTACTGATGACAAAGAAAGAACATTATGGGTTGAATTGAAAAGGTCGGTTAAACCTAATGCTAATGATGAGCTATGGAAGCTTCAGAGATATATGTATGATCCTTTGAAATGGAGATTATATGATACATGTGGAGTTTACCATGTGTCTACAGAGAGAGGACATAATATTTTCATGCTGGTAGAAAAAGACTATCCATTGTCAAAAGGAGTTTTGATGTTGATGATGGTTAATAAGCTGTTAGTGGATCAACCTTCAGAGATGGCAAAAGAGCTTATAAGGAAAATCTTCATTCAAGCAGAAAGACCAAGATACTGAAGTGTTTGAAAGAATCCTTACTGAGAACAGCAGAATTAATTCAAGAAACTTGATGATTTGAAGGTAAATCACAAGTTTAGGGGAAGATTATTGGGAATTGGAGGCTTCTACAACTTAATAATGCTAGTTGAAGTTTGTACTGTTGCTGAAGAGTTTGTACTGCTATTGAAGATTAGAGAAAATAGTCTAAGTCATTTGTACTGCTAATGTAATAGTTAGTACTGCCAGTACAAAGTGTTAGTACTGTCAGTTTATTAGTACTGCTAGTTATATAGTTAGTACTGTTAGTATAAATAGTTATTACTGCTAGGAATAGATATGCATTGAATGAGATATATTAGGAATAGATATGCATTGATTAGTATAGGTGTTTTGTAAGCCCATTAGGGTTTCTTTGATGTATAAAAGGAACCCTAGGGCATAGATCTAGATATCAGTTTTTCCAATAGCAGTCATAGTTAGTATTTTGTAATCCAAATAGTATTCAATATATTAAAAGTTTAGTAAAGATCTTGTTTTACTGTTTCATTGTTCTTCTTGGTATTCCAAACTAGATTCCGCATAGTTTGTGATATTCTCAATCTTAGTTTCTACCATAGTTGTCTTGGATCTATCCAATACAACTAAGCTTTAACAAGCTAAGTAAGATCTGTCAAGAAGGGATCAACACTTATCAAGTGACTAGATTTTTTATTTTACCTACAATTTAAGGATATCATATCATATCATGATGACATATTTTGAATATTGAACTTATCAAGTGACTATTTTTTTTTATTTTACCTATAATTTAGGGATATCATATCATCTAAAATTATCTTATATTATCTACAAACATCACAAACAGTTCGTTTAATGTCCACATGCATGTGCATCACTGTATTTAGTCAGTATGCGATAAAAGAATAAGCACGAGATCTTGAAAGATATCTATTGATCGAGTATAGAGGATGTGGCAGAAACAAAGTAAAACAATGTAAATGGTGGAATAAATGGTGAAACGTAGAAGGCACTTAATGGCGCTATGGGGTGTTATTAGAACCCTGCTATGCAAGAATACAAAGACTAATAGAGATAAACGAATTTGGACGTAAATTAAATTATGTACCAGAATAATTCGATAAGTAGCACGTCCGTTGGGCGGGTTTATGAGGACTAGTGTTTGTAGATGTGTATATCTGCATGTGTTAACATTGACATATATTGTTCATATATGACAATGATCATACTATGTGTATTTTCACTTGCATGTGTGTGTGTCTCATCTATATGTGTATAATTGTAGAAATTTGGATAAACATTATTAGGCTCATAGCTAAAAAAACCAGTTTTCTACGTAAAACAAGTTTTTCTAATTAAATTTGCCTCAAACAAAATAAAACGCGGTTTGAGAGAAACGATGAAAAACGAACCGCCAAATATACCCGAGCGGTTTCGGTTTTTGGTTTTATAAACAAATCGACTATGTTCGTTTGGTTTGGTTTTTAGCAAAAACGGACTCAAACCGTTGAGAACCGTGCAGACAACCTAATATTTATAGGTAAAAAAGAGGGGTTTTGTAAACTTTTTATTTTTAAAAAAAATATAGCGGTAAAAAAATAGGGCCCACTTTTTTGTAACTCACCGAAGATGAGTCAGTCACCTTTTATAAGTCGCACACGAGTTTTGAGGGTCAAATGGGACTCACGCGTAAGTTTTAAACTCACAGGGTGAGTTTGGAGTCTATACTAGGGGTGAGCAAAATGGACCGCGGACTGGACAGGACCGAGAACCGGACTGAACCTATTTTGGTACGATCCTCGTGCCATCATTTTCTTTAAATTTGGTCCTTGGTCCGGTTCGGTCTTATAAAAAACCCGACAATTATGCCTTGTTGGACCGGACCGAACTGAAGACCGAACCGGACTGGACCAAACCGGACCGGACCGACCCTGACCGGACCGGACTATTTCAGTCTGGTTTTTGGATCCGTTGTTTTGGCCAAATTCGATTTCGATCCGGTGCAGTCTTGGTCGGTCCGGTCCGGTTTTTGGACCCCCTAGTCCATACAGTACGCTAAGCCCGAGCCCACTACAAAATAATAAAATATGTGATAATCTGAAAACCTTTTATACTTCTACTTTTGTTCTAAACCGGGACCACTCAACAAAATAGAATAAATTTCTGCTAGATAATCCTTTATGCTCTTGTACTTGTTTCTTAATCATATTTTTGATCCAGGGAATAGGATTGTGGGTGGTTTCTTCTATGTGAAAGAGAGGGAAAGTGGGTGAACCCAAAATATTAACCCGCCAATTTTACCTACAATTATTTTCACTATGTTACTCTATGTAATGATATAAACAATTTTATATGATAAAGTGACTTAAAACTTTAATACTATGAAGTGTTATCATTAGATTGAAATTTTAACACATTAAATAAAGTTGGCATTGTTATAAAATAACATACATTAAATTAAAAAACTTAAATTTAGATCAACCTCCTTTTGATTTTCGTTAATGTTACATAACGAGTTTTTAAACTTACGCTCCGCAGCGTGTCGAAGGAATAATGAAGGATACAATTGTATATGCCATAGCATGGGCAAGTTGTAGTCTGTGTCGTTGAGGAAAACCATTTTATGCAATATCGGATAGCACGTCTTCTATTTAGGAGAAATGCAACAATTAAATCCACATATGTTATGTGGTTTGATTTATAGCTCCACAAAAGGACCCGATAAATGATATTTAGGAGAAATGCAACATTTAAATGCCTTGTCAAGACACGGACGATCACAACTTTAATCGAACCTGCGCGTAGTCATCACAACCTAGCTTATTTGACATGCCAAAGGCACTACAACAAAGTATGGGTGCAAATCTATGAGGTTGCCTCGCCATAATGTATTTAGGGATCCACAAACACGCTAAGCACCACAAATTAGTGTAAGGTTGTTGTAATCAGGCCGACATAAGCAACAATTCAATAACATAAGCTTTTTGCACATTATAACAACCCAAAAATTTTTATCAATGTAAATATCCATCTATTAAGTTAGATGCAATGTACTATCTATCTATTATATATGAACCACCTTTTTTAGGGAATTTTTTTGCTTTATTACATTACTTACATTACTAATATCTCAATATGCAACACAACTTGCATAACTAAAGTTAACGAGCTCACACAACCTACCTATGCCATCTATATCTATGTTTATATCATGTAAGCATCCTAATATGTCAAGTCAATATCTTAATATCCACTACTACATAAAGTATCATTTGGAACGCATATTTTGGAACGGTTTATAGGTAGAGCGTTCCAAAAAATCAAAAGGTGGGCCCAAAATATTTTACGGATATAAATGATTATTTGGAACACATCTTTTGGAACGGGGTTTGTAGATAAAGTGTTCCAACAAATCAAGAAGTGGGCCACACTATTTTATCGATCGGTTGTTTCATAATTGAGAAAAAAGAGCAGCATTTGTTCCGTATTTTATGGATTAGTGTCGAAAACCACATTAATTTTAGCTTTGTTACATTACTAGAATTTCACCACAAAATACACCAGTGGACTTGGTAAATTGACAAAAACGATTTACTTCTTCATGCTAATTATTTTAGCCAATGAAACCCAATTGATCATAGCAAAAGCTTCTAACAAACCAAATCTCTCAAAGCATTCATTTATTTATGTGTGAATGTTTACTTTGGTTGTATATTACATATATAATACTAGTCCTCTAACCCGCCCAACGGGCAGGCTACTTTCGTAATATTCTGTACGTAATTTTATTGATGAGCTGGTAATGATGTGTCATGGTCTCCTCTATTATATAGTGTAGAGATATATAAAATTGACGAATGAGTTAATAGCAAAGCAATATAAACTATATATTTCTTAGAGTTAGAATGCTAGTCATTTGTTGCATAGATAGAATTCTGTTGCTAATATAAAAAGTATAAAAAGGTATTTTAAAGAAAATTTATATAGGAATAAAAGAAAATCAGTTTTAATATAGCCATTTATAAAAAAATACTAGATAAAATTATAGTTTTGCTTGAACCACAATATATTTACAAAATAAACATTCACAAAATGGAGTTGGCTATGTGTGATTCATGTTTTTTGCTTTTGTTTCTCTCTCTTCTTTTTGAATAAACCAATCACACATAGCTAACTCTATTTTATGGATGTTTTTTAAACGTTTTGTGGTTCTAGGAAAGCTCTTGATTTAATAGTGTGAAAAAATGAGTGGGAAAGTGAACTTCATTAAAAATCATTATAGTCATGCACGACCTTTATTACTTTAGCAATAATTGAAAAAATTCACTTCCACTTGCTTGGCCCAAAACAACGAACTTTCGAGAAAAAAAATCCTTAACCAATTAAGCTACAATGGTTCCTTGCCTAGTTTGACGAAAGAAAATATGTAAATATTAACTTAAGCATAGCTTAAGAACAGTTAATTGTATAATATAACTCAAGGTTATAAATAGAGTGAGGCGTGGCGTGGCGGCATGGCTAAGCCTCACGCCTTTGCGAGCCATGACGAGTCATGACATTTTTAAGGCGTGACTTAAAGCGGCACAAAATACAAAAATATTTATAAATTTATATATTTATATCATATTACAAATATATTGAGTTTACAAAAAGTGTCATACATAAGGAATAAAGTCAAGAAACTATCTTTGCATGTAATCTTTTTCATTTCTATATAAAAATAAGATTTTTATCGAAATTGAATTAAAAAAGCCTCCACGCATCACGTTTTATCGCATCTTATCACGTTTTTTCACTCATCATCTAACATCAAGCCTTAAGCCCAAGCCTTGGTCTATTTCGTGGCTTGGAGGTCATGCCTCGCGCCTTTGCGAGGCCTTTGCGGTGCTATGGCGCCCCTTTTAGAACCATGATATAAATTTAACGTTTGCATATGTGCTAAATAAAACGAACCTACATATGAGAAACAAAATATTCAAAACATAGGCTGGATCAAGTGGTTATCACCCTTGCCTCTGGAGATAAATGTCAAGGGTTCGATCCTCACTCCTTGCAAGGCCGGAGGTCATTTTTTACCTTTGGTAGAAATGAAAGCAGTCTCTCTACCTTAGGTAGAGGTATGAATATCTACTTCTCAACCTCCCCCATACACCGTGGAAGACGGTATTGGGACCCATAACCCATGAAAGACGGTATTGGATGTTACCTTACCTTACCTTTTTCTAGGTTAGCGACAACAATGACCGCCTTTATTTTTTATTATTCGTATGATGCATTCATTTTATATTATTATCATTATTTTCTAATTTCAGAAGAATAGTAGTAAATGGATGTATGATATCTGACATTCTGATTTAACTTATTTGAAAGGCATGCAAGATTTTCTTATATTTACTCAGAATAATCGGGTGAATAGTGGAGGTGCTGATATTTATTGTCCTTCTATAGATTACAAAAACTTTGTAAGACTTAAAGATATCAAATATATTAAGTATCACTTGATTACACGTGGTATTGCGCAAAAGTACACATGTTGGTCAAAACATGGTGAATTACTAGCTGATAACATCACGTCAGTTTGTACATCTATTAATAATGAAAATGGTGTTTCGTACATTAACGACGACTGTGGAAATTCAAATGAGATGTATGATAATGTGGACTCACAAAAACCATCTTTCTAGCCTGCATATTCGTGGAACTCAATCTCATTTAGAAAGCCTTGTCTCTATCTTTCAGCAACTGAACATGAAGTGGTTTAGGAAAGGACTTTAGAATCGGATGCGCTCGCCCAGCGAGAAGTATGGTGGTTGCACAAAATTTTCTGTTCTTTCTAGTGTTTTGAAGTTGTTTGGCGTAAAAGAAAAACATAGATGGACGGATAAAAGTTTCACAGACCTATTAGAGGCTTTGCATAAAATATTTAAAAGTTGAAAGAATACATGCATGTCCGAATGATTTTATATTATATAGATATAAGTATGCAACTATACATAGATGTCCTATTTGTAAGGAGTCGAGGTATAAAAGTGAAACAAAATAAATGAGACTAAAATGAAATATGCCCCCCCTCAAAATTATTATGGTATTTCCCCATCAAAATTAAGGCTTGTGGTTTGGTATTCCTACATTATATGTACCCTTTTGAGAGATATATGGGTTTATTAAAAGGGTATGTAAGGAATCGGGTGCGACCAGATGGTAGTATCAAATCCGGATACATTGCCAGGAGTTAATTGAATTTGGTAATGATGTTGTGAAAGGTGTTGGGAATATTTGCATTCCACATTCTTGTCATGAGGGTAGACTTTTACGTGTTAGGACAATTGGATTGAGAATGATCGACTCATATCGTGATGCTTTAAAGGTTGCACATTTTGTAGTCTCGCAACACATGACATGTCTTACTTCATACATTTAACAATACAAACAAATATTACACACCACACATTGCTGGAGAACAAACACGTGATATCAAAGTAAGCATAACGAAGATTTTTCATATTGGCTTAAAGATATCATGACAGGATATTTAGGTCAGCCAAATGTTGATAAAACAATAAACAGGTTGGGAGAAGGCCCAAGATGTTAACAATTATACATTTTACATCAAAATGCAAGATGAAAAAGTGCAAAATATCGGAGTTACAGTAATAACCTCGATAATGTAATTCGATAGAAGTAATTATGAAGCAATCGCTTCAAATGCCAAGAAATCATTTTACGGTAGTATACAAGAAATATAGGAGTTGGATTATAATACTTTCACTACACCCTTCTTTAAATGTAAGAGGGTGACTAACAACGCATGAGATATTATTTTAGAAAAAAAAAAGTTTCACAGTTGTAAACCTTTCAAGTGTCAGTTATACATGTGACCCTTTTATTATCGCAAAATTAGCCACTCAGGTATTCTATGTTAAGGACCCGAGTAAATCAAGATGACATGACGTCTTGCATGGTAAAAGACATATACTTGGTGTAGAAAATGTGTAATGAATGGATTGTTACAATAACCGCTAAACCACTAACCAAAACCCTAAACCACTAACCGCTAAACCCTATACCAAAAACCCTAAACCCCATCCCTAACCACTAAACCTTATACCAAAAGCCATAAGCACATAAACACTAAACCCGATACCAATAGGTATAATATAACAAGTGATATGTGCATAAACTTTAAAATCTATACTAAAAACTCTAAACCTCTAACCACTAAACCATATACCAAAAAGTCTAGACCCCTAACCACTAGCTATAATATCATAAGTGATATATACATAAACAAAAATATATATACCAAAAATCCTAAACCCCTAACCATTAAACCCTATACCAAAAACCCTTAATCTGTAACCACTAGATATATTATCACAAGTGATATATACATAAACTTTAAAATCTATACCAAAAATCCTAAACCCCTAACCATTAAACCATATACTAAAAACTCTACACCCCTAACCACTAGGTATAATATCACAAGTGATGTATACATAAACTTTAAAACCTATACCAAAATCCCTAAACCCCTAACCACTAAATCCTATATCAAAAACCCTAAACCTCTAACCACTAAATCCTATACCAAAAACCCTAAACACGTAACCACAAAACCCTATACCAAAATCCTAAACTCTTAACCGCTAAACTTTATATCAGAAACCCTAAATCCTTCCCTAACTACTAAACCCTATACTAAAAGCCCTAAACCCCTAACCCCTAAACCCTATACCAAAAACCCTAAAGCCCTAACCACTAGATATAATATCACAAGTGATATATACATAAACTTTAAAATCTATACCAAAAACCCTAAACCCTTAACCACTAAACCTTATACCAAAAACACTAAACCCTAACCATTAGGTATAATATCACAAGTAATATACACATAAACTTTAAAATTTATACCAAAACCCCTAAAACCCTAACCATTTTAACCCTATACCAAATACCCTTAATTTGTAACCATAGATATAATATCACAAGTGTTATATACATAAACTTTAAAATCATACCAAAATAGTAAACCCTCAAACGATTAAACCCTATACTAAGAAACTCGAAACCCCTAACCATATGGTATAATATCCAAAAGTGATGTAGACATTAAACTTTAAATCTATACCAAAAACCCTAAACCCCTAAACTTTAAATCCTATATCTAAAAAACCTAACCTCTAACCACTAAATCTATTACCAAAAACCCTAAACAAGTAACACTAATCACCCTATCCCAAAATCCTAACTCTTAACCGCTAAACTTATATCAGAAACCCTAAACCCTCCCTTAACCACTAAACCCTATATAAATGCCCTTAACCCCTAACCCTAACACCCTCTTTTAATAAAACTTCTATAGCCGCTATACCACTAGATTATAATTTTCACATGTGTATATATACATAAACATTAAAATTCTATACCATAAACCCTAAAACCCTTAACCACATACTACTTTTTACAAAAATCTTAAAAGCCTTAACAACTAGGTATAACTATCATCAAGTGATATATACATAAACTTTAAAATATATACCAAAAAACTTCTAAACCCTAACCACTAAAACCCTATACCAAAATCCTAAAAGCTTACGACTTAACCCTATACCAAACCCTAAAATATAACCGCTAAACCCTATACAAAATCCTCTAAAACCCTCCAATAACCATTGATCTATTACAATAAGGCCCTAAACCCCTAAAACTAAACCATTAAATCGAATAACCTTAAACTCCTTACCATCCTGGTATAATTATCACAAGTGATTATACATTAAGTCGCGATTTAAATTAGTATACCATTAACTCTAAAAACCCCTGGACACTAATCCCTATACAAGAAAATCATAAACCACTAACCATAGTATAATATCACAAGTGAATATACATTAACTTTTAATAATATTACCAAAACCCTTAAACCCCCACCATTAAACCCTTTAATACAAAAAACCTTAAATCCCTAACCCCTAGATATAATATCCAACTGATATATACATAAAACTTTAAAAATCTATACAAAAATCTAAACTCCTAACCACGAAGCCCTCTACCAAAAACCCTAAACCAGAAACCTCTAACCACTAGGCTAGTAATATCACACGTAATGTATACAAAACTTTAAAATTTGTATAAAACCCTAAACTTTAACCACTAAAAACCTATACCCAAAAACTCTAAACCTCTCACACCCACTAAATCATATACCAAAAATCCTATACCTAACCACTTAACCTATACCAAAAAGCCCTCTTAAACCCCTTACCACCGAACCATATACAAAATCCTAAACCCTTAACTAAGGTATAATATCCACAAGTGATATGTATCATAGATTTGTAACTATACCAAAAACCCTAAACCCCTAACCACTAAACCTTATACCAAAAATCTTAAACCCCCTAACCACTAGGTATAATATCACAAGTAATATATACATAAACCTTAAAATATATACCAAAATCCCTAAACCCCTAACCTTTAAACCCGTATGCCAAAAACCCTAAATCCCTAACCACTAAGTATAATATCATAAGTGATTTTTACATAAACTTTAAAATCTATACCAAAAACCTAAACCTTGTACCAAAAACCCTAAACCCCTAACCACTAGGTATAATATCATACGTGATATATACATAAACTTTAAAGTCTATACCAAAAACCCTAAACCCCTAACCACTAAACCCTATACTAGAAACCTGAAATCCCTAACCACTAGGTATAATATTACAAGTTATATTTACATAAACTTTCTTTACCATATGTGATATTCTAAGACTATTCGAAAACAACATTAGCCTTCAGACTTGTCAAAACCGCCTTCGGAACCTTTATTAACTAAGATTCATCTGTAGCTTAACATTGATTACCCTTGAGATTGTAATATCACCAGTAATAAATACAACATTTATCAACTAAGATTCACTTGTTGCTTGTCACTGGTTACCTTGAGATTGTAATATCACCGGTGATAAATATAACCTTTAACCACTAAGATTCACTCGTGGCTTAACATTTATTACTCGTAACATTGTAATATCACTAGTGATAAATAGATGATACTAATAAAATCTATGTGATAAAGCAATATAATATGCCATTAGTTATTGTATTCCACATATGATTAATATCACAGGTGATAAAGCAATGTAATATGACACTAATTATGGTTATTTTTGAAATTCTTAACATGTAATCAATGCTAACAATAAAAGACCTTCATAGTGTATTATGACTTGGGATAATATACTAAAGTGATAGCTCATGTGTTAATCGGTTTATGACTTGGATGTTGCATGCTTTATTCATTTAGTGAATTATCACATATGCAATGTTACTGGTGTTAAATTGTTATCAAATGTTTATTATTAACTTCATTTTTACCACATGTGATAATACTCTAAAACTGTTTGAAAACAACATCAACCTTCGGCTTTGTCGGCTCCGCCTAACCTTTTTAATTAATTTGCATGCGGCTTAACACTTGTTACTCTTTACAGTGTAATATCACAAGTGATAAATAACTGTGAAGTTAAAGTAGCTATGTATAACAAGAAAGCAAATTATAAAATCATTAATGATTTAAAAAATGGAAGTACGAATTGCAAAACATGCCATTACATCTTTAAAATTCCAAAAAGAACACAAAACTTTTGAGCAAAGTTTCATTCTTAAGCAACTCCTGAACCGACATTAAAACATTTCTTGTGCTTGTCTATTACGGTGAAAGAAACAAAAACCATCTAGTACCTAAAAAATATAAAAATATTAGAAAACACATAGGTGATAATATAAAAAAATACAAAGCAATAAAATATCACGGATAATAAAAAAGGTTAAAAAGCAAGATTATTTGTTTATGAAATATCACAAGAGATATCAGACGTTAACTGTGTTTATGAAATATCACAAGTGGTATTAGACATGTCATATGACGAGGGTGATAGCGGTCGTGCGTTGAAAATTTTAAGCATATCCGAGTAGGGTTAGTCAGGTCCAAAACTTTATTTGGGTCAACCCGAGTACCCCGAATACTAAATAGGGTCGGGTATCGGGATGAAATTTTTTGGCTAAGTCGGGTTCCGTCGACCCGATTGACTCGAATAAAGATTTTTTTTTCATTTTTTTAATATACATTTTATATATTTTGTATTTAAAAGAGATAAAAAAGGTCGGGTTGACCTGAATCCGAATCGACCCGATAACATCCTATTTAAAAAGCGCGATGCACTTTGTCAAAAATAAACATCGTTCATGTCTGATTATATATAAATATCCAAGAGTCAGAAGTTACCCTAGTAAAAGAAACAAATAAAAATAATATATCATTTAATAAACAAAAATAATAGGTTTTTTGAATTTTTCAATTTAGTAGACATTTAGTATCCACGAAGAACTAATTATACATTTCATATTATATTGCATTTCAAAATAATAATACCAATGTATGCTTTTTTATAGAAATTGAGATTAGTCAACAGTTAAATTAACACAAGGCAATAAGAATTCACAAAAATCATAGTAGGACAAAATAAGAATTCACCTAAAGAGGTTTAACCCTTTTATTGCTACTACGAGTATAGAATTACAAGTGATAGATACAATTCATTACATGTTAAAATTCCAAAAAGAACACAACTTTTGAGCAAAGTTTAATTCTTAAGCAATCCTGAACCGATAGTAAAACATTTATTGTGCTTGTCTATTGCGGTGAAAGACACAAAGACTATCTAGTACCTGAAAAGTATAAAAATATTAGAAAACACATAGGTGATAATATTTAAAAAATATACAAAACAATGAAATATCGCAAGTGATATTAGACATTAACTATGTCTATGAAAAATATAACACAACTCACAAGTGATATTAGACATGTCATATAACAAATCTCGTAAGTGATAATAGACATTAACTATGTTTATGAAATATCACAAGTAGTATTAGACATGTCATATCACGAGGGTGATAGCGGCCACGCGTTATAAATTTTTAAGCATATTCGGGTCAGGTTAGTCGGGTCGCAAATTTTATTCGGGTTCGGGTCAGCCCGAGTACCCCGAATACTAAATAGTGTCAGGTATCAGGTTGAAATTTGTTGGCTAACTCGGGTTGGGGTCGACCCGATTGACCCGAATAAGGATTTTTTTAATATAAATGTTATATATTTTGTATTTAAAAGAGTAAAAAAAGGATTATTTTTTATACTTTTTACCCATATACGAGCTGACCCGAACCCGAATTGGCCGGACCCCGAGTAACCCCTGGGTTTTAAAAAGCGCGATGCGCTTCGATGCAATAACATCCTGATAAAATCCTTTTTCAATAACATCGTGTTTGAATGGCATTTTCATTTTCATGGTGTAATGTGATTTTAATGTAGAAGATATTGTGGGTCTTAGAAGATGAAACATATCAAGCTGGTCAGTAGGTTGGATCATGTATTACTACTTGTGGGTCAAGGACCAATTGAGTCACACGTAGATGTAACTTTTCATAGTTTAGGCAGGTTTGCTCAACTCATATTATCAAAGCAAAGGTTATATTACACATGTTTGAGTAATGCTTAAAAATCAACCCAACTATGTATTCCTACTAAGCACTTATCTTGAGCTTATTAAAATAGTAATGCCCAATCTCTGGTATGGGTTGAATTCTTTAGGCTAAATAGGGTTTAGTAGGTTTTCTCCTTCGTTAACCTTTGGATGAAAGAAAGTTGATGTGAGTTGCTCATGTGTGCTTTTACTATAATGGACGTGTTCGGTAAACAATATTTTGTGGATTTTGTCTTGCATTTTAAAAGTTATTAAGTGGACCAAATTGTTATGAAGTTCCTAAGTGTACCGCTATATTTGCATTCTTTTTCTTGCATGAGTTAAATGTTCAGACTTGACTCATTAGTTATGAAGTGTCATTAAATCAACTCATGACCAATATCTGCTTTCATATCTCGTCCGCTTTTTATCTATACTTTAGGCTTTTAATTTTTTTTTCTATTTTGATTACACAATATAGTTGTACATTTAATAAACAAAATCATTAGTCCTATTAAAAATCTTACACTTAATAGAAAGTGGTTATAAATGTAGACCTATTGACATCTTACTAGCATTTCAGAAAGTGGTAAAACATAAATGTTAGATATTAGCATCTTACACTTTACACAATTCATCTAAATGTGATTAAAAGCGGGCCAAATCAGTTGCTCTAGTTGTATGGCTAGCTAGTGTCTATTAGGTTAGACTATCACAAGTTACTCTTTTGTTCCTGGTAAATATTAGAACGGAGTCTCGGTTATTAGACCCACCATTGTTCGTAAATTAGGTTAGAGATGTATTACAAAGGGAAGATAGAGAGTGTGATAGCAGTTAACCACAAAACTATACATCATGCAAATATAGAGTATATCCAATAGACACAATTGGGTTAAAAATAGAAAAGAAAAATTGAATAATTTGTTGTATATTTGTATAAATATATACGTACCAAAGACCAAAGCCTGCGCCAAGTGCAGCAAGCCCACAACCAAATAACGCGATTCAAGTGATCACAGGTAATGCCCAATAAAACAATATAAATTAGGCCGAATTTTGAATTTACCTTCCAAACAAGGATGTTGATATCATATTGTGAGTTCCTAAATCCATACACCAGAGATATGCTTGCTCCCATTGCTATATTACTATTGATTTGAATAAATCCTAAGCACAATAGATTGTAGCAACCAGGCTTGATATGCATCACTGTGCATCAAACGTAAAATATCTCAATAAAATTGTCAAAAATGGTAAGGTACCAAAAATACATGTAATGGTTACATAAGGAATGTACTATACTTACAGTCCAATAAGTGAATAGTCTTGTGTTGTTATCACCATAAAGATCTGGATTGACCTGAAAATCATATGGAAGCATAAATATTCATCCAATTTATGTATGGGCTCTACATGATGTATTTTCTATGTGATGCTAACACTATGATATCTAACACAAAATAATCGTTGTTAGCTTATAACAAGACAAAGCTAGAAAACTATGATACAATACATTCAACCACATATCGTATGCACAGACTCCTATTGTTGTATGATCTGACACTACATCTAAGGTACTCATCGTCCAGATTTGATAACAGGCTTACGATTTATTTCTTTGCAGTTATGTTAGCCAGCCCGCTCTCTTCTGTCATGCCTTAGAATGATAAAACCAATGCAGACAGCATTACCACGGCCTCCAAATCTACTCATGAGTCAATACTTACCTACCGATTTATGACGGACGCTACGACCCTTGTTTCTATGTTATTTTCAGTTTATCCACAAATTGTTCATTTGACTTCAAATAGTGCGCATAAATAAAAGTCACAAAAGGTCCAAATGTGTGATGAACTGTGAAACTGATTCATGAACTTTCAAAGGGCAACTTTTCAATATCGTTTTCAATATAAGTCACAAAAGGTCTAAATGTGTGATGCACAAGACCTATGTCATATTATTCCATGAATGTATAGAAAAATTCATTAAAGGCTATTATTCATATGTACATACCAGCTTACCTATAAATTAGGATACAAGTTCGTCTCATTATCTTTCAGACTATGAATTTTTGGTCAAATCGATGAGCTAAGAGTTAAGACTTAAGACTTAATTATGACAGTATATAGATTAGTACTTTTTTAGATCTAAAAAAGTAGTAATCAGCTGAAAACTTTAGCACGTCACCCATATGTTAACATAAAATTACAATCCTATCTAATTAGATCAAGTATTCTACTCATGTGCAAAGCCAAGTGGTGGGGGAAATTCTCTAGTGAAAACCTAAGTTCAATCCCCGCCAACTTTCAACACGTAGCTCAATTGGTTTTGGAGAGGAATATTTTAGGACTATCATGTTTCCGAGCATGATCTCAGCATCACCTTCCACATATTGTAATCAGGGCGGGGCATATGAGCCATTTAGCATTGGCAGTTATCAACATTTTTGCGAAATCAAAATAATTCACTAAGCCTTACTACTGCTATATAGACTCTCTAATTCACATGTACAAGCATAAACAAAGTTAGTTATTTCTTCTCATTAAGAGTATTTCTAAACTGTGAACCGGTTCCAAAAGCGAACACCTAAATTGTGACTACCTAAACCAATGTCAACAACCGTTAACCAGCTCCAATCACTTTACAATCATATTAATTCTAAAAAAATTCCGACCTAATCCACCTATAACAACGTCTATGCCGACCTAATTTTCATTGAGGTATTTTATCAAACACTTTATTATTGGTTGAGTATGCGGTTGGTGGTGGATGTTGGCTTGGTGGTTTACCGGTAGCGTCCATGGGTTATTGGTTGAGTTATGATCCAACAATTCAATTGATGATGATGATAGTGAAGTAAGTAACTGATTTTTTTGGAGGGAATGGGTTCTGAGGAAAACACACGAATACGAGTGTGAGAAAATAAAAGAGGTGCGAATGAAAAAAAACAGTTTATATAGTTTACAGAAAATAGGATTAATTAAATTAAATCTTAGATTAATACCAACCATTAGATTAAACTTAAATGGATGATGGAGATTTGTCCCTTGGTATGCAGGTAAAAACTTGTTCTCAAATGAACTTTTCTCGATAAACTAATAAACCATTGAAAATGAAAGCCATTAGTACATCTAACATATTTACATAAAACTTGTAAAAATTTCAATGCACGAAAAATTTAACATATTTACATAAAGATAATAAAAATTTCATGCACGAAATAATATCAGTGATTAGGAAATTAAAAAAAATTAAAAATATTACGCTAATAAAAAAATGAGTAAACTGCAAAATACATCCATGTGGTTTGAACTTTCTCACATAATACATCCCTATCAGAAATTTTTGGCAGATTACATCCCTTGTTAGGCAAACGTTTGCCACAATACATCCTTGGTCACTAACTTTGTTAGTTAACCAAATTATTGAGCCCTACTAGAGGGTATTTTCATCCTTTTCCTTTCCCATCTAACCTGCCCTCTTTCCCTCTTCTTTTAATGTGTTTCAACTACTTGTTTACCTACAAACACACGATCAAAAAACACCCACTGATTTAAAAAACTCTTCATTTACCAAAATCCAATCCTAGAATCCAAAAGTCTTGCGAATCCTAGAATCCAAAATAACAACTAATTTGTGATGGTGGTCTGTGAGTGGCACCTTCGCACTTATGAAGAAGATGTTGATGAAGAACATGCATATCGTAAGTTCCAATTTTTCTAAACATAATTATTGTTTGAATCTTTGTAACCCTAATTTATAAACCCTAATTTTTTTGAACATATGGAACAGGTGATTACCCTAACTATTTTAGCTTGAAGATTCATCATGGGGGCTATCTGAGTGATTATCCCAATAGAAGATACAAGGATGGAACATGTAACTACTTTGACCAGGTTGATGTTGATTTGTTTTCAATTGTTGATTTAAAGGACATGCTTGGAATCTTAGGTTATAAAAATAGGAATGGTATCCAGTATCAGTACAAAATACCATATAGCAATTTAGATTTTGGGTTAAAAGAACTAAGAAATGATCAAGATGTTTTGAACTTAATAAATCATACAACAAATCACAAATTGATTGAGATTTATTGTGTGCATGAGAATACTGATTTAGAGGTTGTGTTTAAGGAAAGAACCCCTATGAAGAGTAACAGCTTACCATTACTACTTTTGGGAAATGAAAGTGAGGCTAGCACACCTATACTTGATAATGTAGGGAATGATGAAACTAGAAATGAGAATTATGTGGAAATGGAAAATGATAAAGACAGTGACATTGCTAAGGATATTTATAGTTATATGGAAGTTAGTAGTGATAGTGAAAATAGTGAGTGGATTAATGAGGAGAATATAATGAATGAAGTAGAGGTTGACATGAAGGATTTCTATAAACATACAGACAAAGATTTTGAGTGGGGTGGATGTAAAGTAAACAATGAAATTCATGTTGAGCACATTGTTACAGAATGTTATGATCCTGATGACTTTGATAGTGCCAGTGAAAGTGATACAGAGTTAGAGGGCAGAAGAAAAAGGCTTTAAGAAAGTTAAGGAAAGAACATAAGAAAGGAGGAATTGTAGACAACACTGCACCTTTTTATGTAGTTAAGAATTTTCCTGATAAAGAAACTGTTAGAAAGTTGGTTTATGCTCATGTTGTGGCAACAAGAAGGCAGGTATATATATGGAAGAATCACAAGGAGAGAATTAGAGTTGTTTGTAGAGGTAAATGTCATGTATTCAATTACCTTGAAGATAGTATAAGTGTTAATGGGCCAAGTGGATCAAGTTTGAAAAATATTAGAGGTAAATGGGTTTAGCAAAAAAGTCTACAGAAACCTGTATCCAGTGGCAGTTTGAAGAATATTGGAGGTAAATGGGTTAAAGTTACTAGTCCACAGAAACAAAGGTCTGCATTAAAGAAGAATAGTAGATCTACATTAAAGAATAATAATGGATTTGCATTAAATAAGACAGGTGTGAAATCTATTAAAGTTGGAGGCACAAAAGGACATTACATCTATGAAGACATCACATGTCTATGGGCAGTGCATATATCTAAAGCCAAGGATGAAGAAACTTGGACTGTGAAAACATTGCAAGATGACCATGATTGTCTCTAAATAAGAACTGTCAACATGCTCACAACTGAATTCTTGATTAAAGATATTTAAGAGACCATAAAACCAAATCTAGAGGTGCCAATTAGAGCTCTTAAAGACCAGTTACAAAAGAATTATCAATTGGGGGTTACAGATAATAAGATCTATAGGGCAAAAGCCAAGGCAAGTATGAAGGTTTTATTGTTTGGGAGATTACTTGAAGTGTATGCTTTTTTAAGGGATATGTGTTAGCAGTTTATAGAGGTTTATCTCCTATCTAATCCTGACACAATAGTGAAGCTAGATGTTGAAAGATGTTTAGATCCTTCCAAACCTACTAGGCAATTTAGAAGGATTTACATATGCTTAGGAGCTCTCATTAAGAGGTTATATAAAGCAGGGTAATTTTTTGTTTGATTTTTATTTATGTGTGTTTGTTTTTTTTTGTGGTTTTGATGTTAAGTGTGTTTTGTGTTTTTTTTTGTTATTGAGTGCAATTTAGAAGGATTTACATATGCTTAGGAGCTCTCTAGAAGGGTTTTAAAGCAGGGATGAGAGACTTGTTAGGGCTTGATGGGTATTTCATGAAAGAGAAATATCCAGGTCAACTTCTAACTGCTGTTGGTGTTGATGCAAACCATGAAACATATCCCCTAGCATATGATGTAGTGGAAGCTGAAACATTGAATTCATGGTCTTGGTTTCCTATGTGTTTGAGAGATGATCTAGATCTGACAAGGGACTCAAACTTTACCTTTATGAGTGATAGGCAGAAGGTACAAAGTTCTTAATTTTAAGTTTCTTGTATTTATACTTTTGTTTTTAAGTTCTTGATATTTTTACTTTTCTTTTTAACTTGTGAAATTTAGGGTCTCATACCAGCAATTACATAAGTTTTCCCATGTGCTAAGCATAGATTTTGTCTAAGGCACATACATGAAAACACGAAACTTCAGTTTAAAGGTGATTTGTATAAGGAGTTGATATGGAATTATGCCTCTGCAACAAGTATGCCATACTTTTAAAAACATATGGATAAGTTAAGAAAGATAGATGCAAAAGCTTATGAATGGCTCCAAAAAATACCTCCACAACATTGGTCAAGAGCTCATTTTAGTGGTATACATTCTTGTACTTAATACATTCTAAGAGGTGCTTTCCCTATGTATTATGATATATTATGATAATCAGTTATTGAACAATATTTTAATTGCAGGCAGAGCTCATTGTGATATGTTTCAATAGACAATTGGTGGAAGGAAGGGATGTTCCTATAATAACATGTTTAGAGTTTGTTAGAGGGTACTTAATGAAACGAATAGTCAAGGTTCAATAAGTGATTGACAAATCTAAGGGTCCTCTAACACCAGCTGCTGCTGTTTTACTTATAAGTTCTATAGGTTAGTAATTGGTTGTTTTTCTATAAAGGTACTTTGGAAAAGGGAAGATCAGTATCAAGTTATAGGACCATATAATGACTAGTGTGTAGTAGATGTTAAGGAAAAAACTTACAACTGTGGAAAGTAGGAATTAACTAGCATGCCTTGTGATGCGGGTCTTGTAAACTCGTAAAGAGTTTACAATCCCCTAGGCAGAGTACCTAATCGTTGTAGTAGTAGTATAGGTAAGACTCGGGGGTTGTTATCATTCTCTAGGGTAATAGGTTGGGAAGGCTCGAACACGGTCTAACACAATTCTACTGGGTTGAGAGAAGATTCTTTTTGTATTTTTATTTTATAGAAAGCAGTAAATATTATTGGTTTGGGAGGTTGGCTGTTTTAGCTATTTTAACTAAATAATATCTAATCTACTGGTGATAACTTATGATAAAAAATGTATTTACCTAATCATGCACTACTCCTCAGATCGCTTCTCCTAGATCTGTTACGTTGTCACACTCATGATGATCTATGTAGGTATTTCTTAAGTCATGAACGAATTACACGAACCCGCCGTCTATTTAATATTCCGTTAAGACAACGCACAAGTAAAGTAGTATGAAGACTATTACAAGGCCCCTAAGAGTATATTAAATGCATGTGAAATATCCTAAGTGGGATTAACCAAAATAAGGGTAAGGTAGTATGAAGACTGTTACCGCTGGTATCCTTTCTACACACTCGCGTTTCCCTAGACGTTTATTCCAATTTAATATCTTATGGCTAGTTTTCTAAAGCCTAACGCGCACATCCATCACAAGAAGCAACATTAAAAGGATCTACAACCTAAGTTTCATGCAATCAAAAGTAAATATAAAGCAGGGTTTAGCCTAGCATGTTATAAAGAAAGCAAGAACATATCTCAATCACACAACACATAGACATATTAAATAATTAATGATAAACACTCTTACTTGATTAGAACATGGATCAAAGGTAGTTACAATAGGGTTTTGAGGAACTAAAAACAACCTTAAAAGCAGCTACAATCACTAGGGTTTGGCTCCTAAATTTTTTGAAAAGTTACACACTAAAACCTTAAAAACGGATTTGTATATAAAGGAAAACAGGCATGAATGACGTCACTTGTATTCCTAGACGCCGTCATGCCGTCATGCCGTCATGGTCTTCTAGGGTTTCTTGAGCCGACATTGTTCTGACATCGTCTAGATTTCTCTAACGCCATCCCTTGAGGTCTTAGACGCCATCTTCATGCACTGAATGATTTTCTTCCTAGATCTTGGTGTAGAGTCGTAATCTCGCCTGTTTCTTCTCCAAATGAGCCCAAGTTATGTGTTTTTCCTCCAAATGCCATCCAAGTGCTAAAAACCTAAAAACAAATGATTAAGAATGTAATTTGGGCATATTTGCATGATTTAAGGGGTTAAATGGCCTCAAAATAGTGTATAAAATGACACCTCATCACCTTGCAAGCATGCTATGGCAGCATTGTAGGACAGGGCTAGAAACAAAAGTGATGTAGGCATACCTGAAAGTTGGGTCCATGCTTGTTATTGGCTAGTTACATGGAAAAAGGTTTACAACTACAAGATCAACCCGTTAAATGGCAAAGACCTTTGGAAGAAACACCCTTGTCCTAACACTCTCATTCCACCAAAGTTTTACCCACAGATAGGAAGGCCTCCTAAAAAGAGGAAGGAATCTGCTGATGAATTGTCTAGCTAGAAGATGACTAGTAGTGGGATACTGTCTAGGGTTGGTAAGACAGTGACTTGTGATACTTGTAAGAAACCTGGTCATAACAAAAGATCTTGTAAAAATGGTTCTAGAGGGTCTCAACCATCAAAAATGTCTGTTGTAACTCCAATAGCATCTCAAGCTTCTGCTGCAAGAGGTCCACATAGGTTTGCTGCAAGTCCAATATCATCACAGAGGTCTGCTGCAACTCCAAGGGCAACACAAAGGACTGTTGCAACTCCTAGAACATCACAAAGGTCTCCTGCAACTCCTAGAACATCATAAAGGACTAATGCAACTACCAAGGGAAAAGAAAAAGTGGTGTAATCTACAGTTTTAACTTTTTTTAGTGTTATGTTTCTTTTGGAAACAATGTTCTAAGCAAGTACTATTTTAGTTGTTCTTTTGGAAACATCACAAATGTCTGTTGCAATAATGTTTCTTTTGGTTTAATCTAATTGTGGTACTTCTGTAGTTTACTCCTTTTGCAGTTTACTCTTATATTTTAGTTCATCGTGTGTTGCATAATTAGGGCTGCAATCAAGTCAAGCTTTTATCAAGCAGCTCGAGCTCGAGCTTGACTCGATCGAGCCAAGCTTTTATCAAGATCAAGCCCAAGCTCAAGCCCAAAAATTAGCTCGAAACCTATAACGAGCCAAGCTCAAGCTTTTGATAGCTCGGCTCGAGCTCTTATCAAGTTTTTTCGAGCTTTAATATATAATAAATTCATATAAGTAATTAAGGGGTAATTTGAGTATTAACTTAATTATAAGGACCTATTTCATAAACAAATGAATAATGTATTCTAAAATGACCTTTAACCCTAATTAATCTAATGATTTATATTCTAGTGCTTTGTATTCTGCATACTTAGTTTTGACTTTTGAGTACATTAGCCAAAACTTATCAAAAACTAATTAGTACTTTGGTTAATGTATGTTTTTATTAAATACTTTGTACGTTTTGAATATTAATTAGTACTTTGGCTTATGTTTCATTCTATTGTTGTACTTTGGTACAAAAATGCTATTGTTAATTTTATTAATGTTTAATGAATCTATCATGGTTTTCACTTATGTTTTTTGTTTGTTTTACTTTATGCATATGTTTATTGATGAGTTTGGGCATTTGGCTATTAAATACATTAATTTTATACATATGCAAGCTTTTCAAGCCAAGCTCAAGCTTTAATCAAATCCTACTCAAGCCAAGCTCAAGCCTATATGGTTACAGCTTGACGAGCTATCAAGCCAAGCTCAAGCTCAAGCCTACTGTTGTTTTTTCAAGCCAAGCTCAAACCCTGTCAAGCTCGAGCTCGTCTTGACTCGATTACACCCCTTACTTTTGTCATGTGTTAAAAACCTGAATTTTACCACAACAACCTATTAATACTTTTGCATTTTACTCTTTTTATGTGTTTGGTTAACTAAACCGT
>BQNB010096747.1:3393-25550 GCA_026074375.1 Tanacetum coccineum | reverse complement strand
ACATACGGCACACACACTCTTTTTATAAGGTTTTTGTGTTCTTATTTTCCCATCACTTTGTATCTTGATTATTCAAAGTGTTAGATATTAGAAAAAGACTCGGTCACCCCATGTATTTTACTGTTTAAAATAGCTCGTAGTTTAATAGGTAAACGTATGACTTTCGTTATTTAACCGGGTACTAATACCCGGTGTATTGTAAGAACTATAAATACCTCTTCCAACTTTGGAAGAGGTAATCATCTAGTTATTTTACACACACTCTTAAGTGTGTTTTCCTTTTTCTCTCTCAACTATTCTCTCTCTAACTTTCTCTCTCTAGATCTCTTTAGATCTATACATGTTTGTGTGAATTCGGGATCCTACACATTCAAAAGATTGAAAAGCGAGGTTATGAACTCACCTCGATGATGAAGTACGATTGACAGATAGGCATCTAATATGCACAACATGAACGGAAGGCGAAGCTGCTCGATCAAGTATTTGCGACTAATCTTAACGGCTAAGTCTCACTAGCCTAGGATAATGTATATGGGTTTCCCGATGAATGGTTACATCAACGCGTCACGTTGATAAAAGATTTATATTTAAAGTTATAATAGTTTGGTGGTTGGTTAAATAAAATAAATCGAAAAGTAACGCAACGTGTGTAATATATTCCTTATATATTACATATAAAAATAAACCCTTATATAGCTCGTACTGTGAGTTATATAACAATTACAAGCAATCCGAAGATTAATGTGACGTATATAATGCTTTACAAGTATTATATAATAAGTGTGAGTAAAATAATTAAACCAATTTGTTTGACACCAATTTAATTAAAAAAGACTTTGAATAAAAGTAGACACATGTCTTAACGTTGTGAATTAAATCAACCGATGTTTGTAACAGTTTATAACCATTATAAAATATAAAATAATATTTTATAAATTATATTTCGTTTCTACGATAGATTGTGTCTAAAACAGTTGTCTCATTATAAAAGTATAGTTTTCGTTCATTGTCGGGTTATTGTATAGTTATATTTTAATATATTTCTAAAATATAACTTAGTCCATTTTATCGGTTTCTAAAATAATAGTAGTTTTAGTGAACCATCAATAAATATAGAAAATTTATATAAATTTCGCCATGATCTTTCCGTTTTTATAACGTTTTCCATATTTATAAAATCCAACGTTTTCTCTTAATCAATATATATATTACAATTATTCGCGTTTCAATATTCCAAACACCGCGTGTTTTAGATATAATATATTTATATATTTTATTATATCTAAACTAAACAAAATAATAAACATTATATTTATTTAACCAATTTAAACCACCAATATATAGATCCGGTTTCATGTTTATTAAACCTTGCGTTATATATATTTATTTGTTGATTTGCTATATAAACTAAACGAACCCTCGTTGTTTCGCTAAACCAAACGCGTCCCTTGTGTCTCTCTCTCTTAAACCAAACACACCCTTATGTTGTTTTCCTTATGCCAAACGCACCGTATTCAATGTTAATAACTAAACCAAACACGCCCTAGACGCTGTCACTATACCAAACGCACCCTTTGTTGGCTGTCACAGCCAAACACCCCTTAACTAATCAACCCAAACGCCCCCTTAACTGTTTATATCAAACCAAACACGCCCTATGTGGGCTGTCACAGCCAAACGCACCCTTATTCGACTATAACAAATCCAAACGCACCCTACTCGCTGCCAAAACCCATAAACAAACACCCCTATATGGTTATTAAAGCCAAACTTCACCCTTTTCTTGCTATTACCCCTAACCAACGCACCCTAATTTGTGAAAACAAACAAACAAACGCACCCGCTGGTGGTTTGACCCGACACCCCACGCACCCTTGTGGGTCGTGGTGGCTTCAACCCGGACCAAACGCACCCTCGTGCCGGCTGCCACAGAAACGAACACCCCTTGGCTGCTATAAACCCAACCCGAACGCACCCTATAGCGGCGAGACAAACCAAACGGACCCGCTGCGGTTCTAAACCCCGAGCCAAACGCACCCCTACTGGTGCAAAACCAAACCAGCCGCACCCACTTGGTCTGACCCGCAACCCCACGCACCCCGTGGGTTTGACCCGACAACCATACGCACCCTTAATGGTGCGGCTGAGAAACCACACGCACCTTTGATGGTGCCGACTGTGGTGGCAGCCGTGGTGGCTGGTGGCGTGGAGGAAAGGGGGACGAAGGTGGTGGCCGGCTGCCGGAGAGAGAGGGGGAGAAAATGGCGCGTGGAGGAGAGTGACCTAGTGGGTCGGATAGATCGGTTAACGAGGATCATTTTTGGAGTTGGCCGGAAAAGTCCGCCGGAAAAGTTTTCCGGCGGCGGCGGCGTGGTGGTCGGCCGGAATGTTGGCCGGAGGTGGTGGCGGTCGCCGTAAATGGCGCCAGAAAATATGGGGGAGAGAGAGAGATGTATGAGAGTGTGTGTGTGTTTTTATAAGAAGTAAATGAAATTTTTTAAAACTTTAATATATATATTAAAAGTTTTAAACAAAGTGGCAAGTCACTAATAGTATAGGGTAAGTTGTGTAACTATTTTTCAGGGACCAAATGTGTAACTTGTGAGTATTATTTTATAAAATAATGGTTCGGGACTCGTTTGAGCGACTTAACGGATGATTCAAATCTCGAAACTTGCGCCATTGTTTTCCAAATCATTTTTCTGATAAAAATGAGTATTTATTTGATAATATTTCGTAAATATTTTTATAACATTTATAAAAATATTCGTTATTTATTTGGTGAACCGGTTACGTCTCGTCCGAAAGTAAAACTAGAAATAAAATTTTTAACCCGTATATTTGCGTTATCAACAAACGTTTTCGAATAAAATGATGACTAATTTATTAAATATTTTTATTTAATAAAAAGTGTAAATTAAATATAATTTAATTATTTTCTCGTTTCTAAATTTTGCGAGGGCATTTCAGTTACTTTCTGACTGTTTTCGGGTCTCGGTCAAAACTGAAAAGTTGTCAGGAATGTCGTTTTACATCAAATTGCTTTAGAGTCCGAATAATGAAAACGTGATTTAATGGTTCGTTTTTGATACGTCAAATATTAATTCATATATATCTTTTTCGTTTTCAAGCCAAATAAGTTAAAAATAACTTCCACTTGGGAAATATAATAATAAATATGATTTATTATTTGAAATATGTTCCGAAAATTTTACCGGTCACGCGGTAATTGTTTTTACGAGACAATAAAAGACCAAAAGTCAAAAAGTCAAGTCAGACCCAAAAAGTCAAAGGGTAAAATCGTCATTCAAAATTTCGAAAATTCTCGGATGTTACAAATTGGCAAGGTTATACATCGATGAGGTCGTTGCAAGACAGGGAGTGCCCATGTTGATTATTTTGGATCGAGATGGACGGTTTACTTCACATTTCTGGCAAACATTACGATTGGATATGAGTACAGCTTATCATCCTCAAATGGATGGACAAAGTGAGTGTACGATTTAGATTTTGGAGGATATGTTAAGGGCGTGTGTTATTGACTTTGGTGGCAATTGGGATGTTCAACTACCGTTAGCTAAATTCTCTTACAACAATAGTTATTATTCGAGCATTCGGTGTGCTCCGTTCGAAGCATTGTATGGAAGGAAATGTAGGTCGCCCGTCTTATGAGCGGAAATTAGTGAAAGTAGTTTGATTGGACCTGAATTAGTACAAGAAATAACTGATAAGGTAGTGTTGATAAAGGAAAAGCTCAAGGCTGCTAGGGATCGCCAAAAGAATTATGCTGATAATAGAAGGAAACCTTTGGAATTTGAAATAGGAGATCGAGTGTTATTGAAGGTGTCGCCTTAGAAGGGCGTGATACATTTTGGAAAGAAAGGTAAGTTAGCACCGAGGTATGTAGGACCGTTTGAGATCCTTGAAAGGATCGACCCTGTAGCTTATCGGTTAAGATTGCCTGAGGAATTGAGTAGTGTGCATGACACATTCCACGTGTCAAATTTAAAGAAGTGTTTGGCGGATGCTAGTCTGCATGTGCCATTGGATGAAATCAAGATCGACAAGACTATTCGTTTTGTTGAGGAACCTGTAAAGATTATGGACCGTGAGGTTATGAGTTTGAAGCGTAGTAGGATATCACTTGTGAAAGTTCGTTGGAATTCAAAGCGTGGTCTCGAGTTCACTTGGGAGTACGAAGACCTTATGAGGTCTAAGTATCCTCGGTTATTTGATGATAGAGCTGTTGAACCGGTTAGTTAAATCTCGGGATGAGATTTCCTTAAGGAGGGGATACTGTAACACCCGTGATTTGAGCAGGTTAGTCATACCTTTAGAGTTGTCTAAGTGTCTATACGTGTTATATGTGTGTGCTATGTGGCTTTATCTGTGTGCATGATTATCATTCTGAAGTGCGTGTTCATCTCATTTTAGAATAGGTTTGAGATATTGAGGGTTATCTCCATTTCGTTCACGTGTAGTGACAATGGAAATAAGTGAGGTGTTTGCATGCGTTGCTACGTCAATGAAGTGAATTAGATTCGTGAAATATGAGAATTAGCAATGAACTTTCTAAATATAGAAAGTATTTTTTAAAATGAAAGTTATAAATAGAAAGTTAGTATTTAGTTTTTCATGCAAAAGGTTTACTAATTTTTCCAAGGTTTTTGTAGGAAATTAAGGTAAAGTAGGAAATGATATAATTAATAATAAAAAAAATAAAAATAAAATATATATACTAAGGGGAGGGGGCGATCGGTTTTAAGGGGAAAAAGAGAAAAAAAATGTATTTTATCTAATCCTAAGTTTAGTTAGATTAAGATTCTACTTAATTAGTTTAATAAGAAAAACCCTAACTCATTCTTGCCTCCCCACCTTGTTTAGCCGAAATCCCTCCCCTAAGAACAAGGAAGACAAAATTTTGATCCAAGAAATTAAGAGCTAGATCGTGTTAGGATCAAGAAAGAACGCTAGGTAAGGATTCTACTCTTGTTAATTCTTTATAAATCATGTAACAAATAATATGATAGATGATTAGGGTTTAAAACTTCTGTAATTAATGATGTTTATAATCAGTTCCTATGCGTTTAGGTTTGATTAGATCATATGGTGTAACGTTAGGCCTTAGATCGCGTTAATTGTGAATTAGGGTTTGCAGATTTTAGGCTGTGTTTCAACTGATGTTATCTCCATGATGGTTATGTGTTTTGAGGTGTTTCTAGTGCCTAAATTATAGATCAGAGAGTCTACTTTTCAAAAAGTCTGGCCTCGATCGATTTTGAGTTTTCAAAGTTAGTTAAATGGTCGTTGTAAGAAAAGTTATCAAAACAGTAAATACGGGTCAGATTTAGGTCAGAATTAGAGAGGTAAAACCCCCCATTTAAAATTCGAATTAAGGTTAGACAAAACACAGAAGTCCAAGTTTCATATAATTGTCTATAAACTATCTCTGAGAAATGAGCCCTAATTAGTTGCCTAAGTATGGTTAGCAAGGTCAAACATTTTAGGGCGCGTTCAGATCCGAAATCTGGGTACTTTTGAATAGGAATTATTTGAGTACTTGTAACATGTGTCGTGCTTTTAGGGAAAATCGGTAGTTAGTAAACACCTAAGTGAACCAAGGGTACTTTATGTGAGAAATTATATGAGTTTATAAAGTAAGGGTTTGTTTATTTTTGGAAGCTGAGATAAGTGTCACTAAATTCTCGTCTTCGGGAAAATGTAGATCATTAGAATTAAGATAAAAAAGTGGTTTAAAAATTGAGAATGGTGTCGGGTAACCCATGGGGATGAAATTTAAACACCATAGACATCCATCAGATGAATTTTTACATGGACTTAAGCTTTGCTTAGTCGCTGAAACACGTTTATATCCTATTATTACCTTTGGTAAGATATTTTGGAAGCTCTGCTTGAGCACCAGTGAGTTCATAGTCCCAATTTACCTATATTTTCTGGGATGGAAATGATGCAAAGTTTTAAAATGTTTTAATTGCTGAGATTATGTGGTTTTAATTTATGCATGGACATTTGTGTGGCTATCATATGATATGTGCTAAGTGTTTACGTGTTGTTGGATCGGAGGGTAACGTTCCTACCCAATTATGGTGTGGTTCTAATTGGAGGTGATTCTTACCCAATAACTGTGTGGTTCCAATGGAGGGATCTACTCAATACTGTGTGGTTCCTAGTGGAGGGTATTCTTACCCAATTACTGTGTAGTTCGAATTGGAGGGTAGTCTTACCCATTACTGTGTGATATTTTGGTGTGGCTTGGATCGTGGGGCACGTTCCGTCCTGATTGTGGTTGTTTTGCTCGTATGCATGTTAGCCAGTATAATAGCTAGCTTAACTGTCCTGCCATGTTCGGTTTTATTAATCATAGTAATTGGTTTAAAGTTTGAATTGTGTATCGTAAACCTATGACTCTCACCAACCATTGTGTTGAAGTTATTTAAGCATCATTTTAGGTGAGCATAAGGAAGATCCATAGGAATTGAAATGGATAAAGAGACCTTAGGCTGCATGCGGATTTTATGCTCCTAGCCTTAATTTCTTGTTTGATTGAATGTTGAATGTATGTGTTTGATATGCTTTATACTTGTTTTTGGTTGTATTTCATGTCTTAGTATTGATGTGAACCCCTTTTACTTCAATATAAGACGCCGGTTATTATTTTATGTTTGCTTGGGTATTTTCATGACACTTTGTGTCCCTTATGTTCCGTTTAGTTCATGTAGTTTTCTCTATTGTGACACCATTGTGTTGTGGTGATATTCATTCTCGTTAAGTCTCGTGTTTCCGCCTTGGGTGTGACAGTAACTCCTTTTATTATTGCTTCTTGTTGATGAGTGTGTGTGTTAGGCTCTTGAACACTAGCTTCTTGATTGCTAGCGAAGACATCTAAGGAAACGTGATTATGTAGAAAGTATACCATCGGCAATAGTCTTCATACTACCTTGCCCTTATATGGTTGATCACCTTTTAAGTATTTTAATGCATGTAATGTACTCTTAGGGGCCTTGTAATAGTCTTCATACTACCGTACTTGTGCGTTGCCTTAACGGAATATTACATACACGGAGGGTTCGTGTAATTCGTTCATGAATTAGGAAATACTTATGATGCGGTTGTCGTAAGGGACTTCTACAAGAAGTTTTACAACTCCCTAGGCAGAGTACCTAACCGTTGTAGTAGTAGTATAGCCAAAGACTCGGGGGTTGTTATCGTTCTCTAGGGGAATAGGTTGGGAAGGCTTGATCACGGTCTAACAAAATTCTAGGGGTTGAGAGAAGATTATTTTTGTGTTTTTATATTTTATGAAAGCAGGTAAATCTATGGTTTGAGAGGTTGGTTTGTTTAACTACTAATTAAACTAATATCTAATCTACTAGTGATAACTTTATGATAATTTAAATGTATTTACTTAATAATGCACAACTTATCAGATTGCTTCTCCTAATCTTGTTGCCTTGTCACACTTGTGATGATATGTGTAAGTATTTCCTAGGTCATGAACGGATTACACGAACCGACCCGGTTATTTAATATTTCCGTTAGGGACACGCACAAGTAGGTAGTATGATGACCTACTACAAGGCCCCTAAAGAGTAATTTAATGCCATGTGAAATATTTAAAAGGATCAAACCATATAAAGGTGAAGGATAGTATGAGATGTTACCGTTGATCCTTTTCTATGCACTCGCGTTTCCCTGATGTGTCTACTAAATTTTTTTTATAACCAAAACGATACAGACAATGCTGGTTTTCTAGAACTAAAGCGGCAAATCACAACCATAGGAGCAACAATAAAAGGATCTGCAATTCGACTTTTATGCAATCATAAATAAATACAAATGAGGGTTTAGCCTCACATGTTATAAAGAAAGCAAAAAAGATAAATCAATCACACAAACATAGACATAAACTTGAGTGATTAATGATAACATAACTTAATTAAATTAAAACATGGATTCAGGTAGTTCTATAGGGTTTTGAGCCCTTAAAAACGACCTATGAGCTGTACAAGTGCTAGGGTTCATCTCCCTAAGTTATACAAAGTTATCCCAAAAGTTACACACTGAAACCCTAAAATGTTTAAATATATATTCTAGAATATCGGCTGCGACGGCATCGCGTTGTAATCCTGACACCGTCGCTACGTGGATGATTCTAGATCCTCATTGAGTCAGCTACGTCCTGACGCTGTCACTAGATGGATCACGATGGCGTCGCTTTATGCCTGCGACGCCGTCTCTACGTTTTGTAAGCAATACTTCTTCAAGGATTTGGTGTAGGTCGGAATATCATTCGTTTCTTCTCAAATTGAGTCCATGTCACGTGTATTTTCCCCCTTTCATTCACCCCAAATGCCATCCAAGGTGCCCTTAAAACCCTAAAAACAAACGATTAAGCACATAATATGGCATATTGCATGATTTAGGGGAGTTAAAATGACCAGAAATAGTGTATAAAATGAAACATCATCAAATCCCTTAAACGGGAGGGATTTGCTTGTCCTCAAGCAAATAGGCTTTTCTACCTAGATAATAGCAATATGAGGGTCATTTAACCTACTCTTCAAAGTATTTTATAACACAACCATGACTGCAGGACCCTCGTTATTAAATGCACGGAAAAACATATCACTAGCACCTCACATAAGTGTTGGGGATTATCTCTTTCTCTGAGTGTATAATTAAATTATAACTTAAATAGCGGAAACGGAAATCACACTCATTACCTGTTATTAGAATTATTAAATTATCATAGGCTTGGTAAACTCACGTATATGCTTGTGATTACATAAGTACTATACAACCACAAAGGCTAGAAGATCTATCTAGTTTCAGATCCTAACAATTTTTTTTCGTATAATTTTGCCCTGCCATTGCTTAAACATATAATCCACCATGAGGGTTTTTAGATACACCCCCTACACTTGAAATTTTACATACTTGATTATTTACAATCTAACTAATGACCCGATTTGAGGCATGGAGATCATCTAACAAACTTATGGGGGTATTGATTTAACTTTTCTTTCCCATTCTTCCGCGAAATAAATACCACCATGAATCACAATCGTCCCAAAACTGTATTTACAAGGATAAGGACTTAGCAACCGTGTACTCAAATAATTAACTTGGGTTAAAGCAATAATGTACTAAAAGCGAGTACATACAAGGTAGGCTAAGGCAATTTGGGTGTAACGATTGGTTTAAGGGTGATAATGCTCTTCATTAGTAATCCGGCTTAACCAGAAAATTACGAAAACCATGAAAAAGGATAGGCTCGAAGGGTTGTACTAGGGGCATCCTGCACTAAAAATGAGTGCATAGCAAGGGTGTGGGATGGTTACATGATTGGTGTGACCATCATAACAATCACATGTTTAAAACAAGGTTTAATCCTAGTCCCTCTTATCTTGCAAATCCTAGTACTCACTATGTGGTCTCGGGATGCATCACAAAAACAAGTTCTAGAATTTAATATACTACCGGTACACTCATATAATTTAATACCGATACCAATGCTCCAAAAAGGCGACAAAACCACATATACACATCTGTAACGACGGAATAGACACACATGATTGCTCACTCCTTAACTCGAGAAAGCTAAAGGTATAAACTATGTTGGGTATCAATAATGGATACCCGAATTCCTATAGATCTAAAGGCGAACCTCACATTTTTTAGGTGGAATTTTAAGAGTTTTTGTGCTATTCATACACATTCCTATCCACGAGACGCTAGTAATACTCAGTTTTCGTCGGTATGTGTCATAAAAAAATTTAAATTTTGGTCAAAATTACCTTTTTTATGTTATGTTTCGATATATTACCCATAATTTTAAGGAGCAAGCAAATGGAAAATGAAGAAATAGTTTCTAAGGCTTATTTTTTTTCCCCTACACTTAAGTTGAACATTGTCCCTAATGTTTTATAGAAGTACCCGTAAAAACGAATAAAGGGGAAAAAACAAGTAAAAGAAACTAGTACTCCCCTGGTTTGCTCAATAATGGAGAAGAAACATGCGATAACTAGTTAAATCGTCCTCCAAGAATTATCCAATGAAACTTTCTAAGAACTTCCAAGCGTCTTCTCGTTAAATATAACATGTAATCATAGACAAAGAAAACTACACCAAGTATAAAATCGGCAGGATAGATACATATACAACAAGAATTTAGGGTTTCGACTCTACGAAAGCAGTAAAGATAGGATGAGAGTAATTATATAATTATAGGTTTATGCAGGTTTACAAAAGAATTACAAATTTTAAATATTGCACATTTTATTTTTCAGAAATACTTGAAACATTTTGAATTTTCACATAGCTGGAGACGCGACGCCGTCAGGATAAATCCTGACGCCGTCTCCAGCGTCTGTGAAAATTTCTTCTTTGTTTTGTATGAGAATTTTCTTGCACGCAATTTTATAAGTCAAATATGAAGAAAGTACTGTATAAAAACTTGGAATTAGTCATTACAATCATATGACTAGAAAGTGACGCGAATTAATCTAAATAATTTATTTTAAATGTTTGAATTGGGTTCTTAAAAATCGGATATTTCCCCTACACTTATTTTGTTGAAAAATACCTTTGATTGCAAATAAGACGAAGTTACAAACAAGCAAAGCATGATTACAAAATAATTCAAACATAATAAAATAAATAATAAAGAGTTAAAACACAGGACACTCCTAAAATGCGAGAAATTAAATATTAGGTTGCCTCCTAAAAAGCGCTTGTTTTTGTTCGAGTCACGAGCCTGACTCTACCCTTATTTAACATATAAAGGGGAGGGTTCCCCTACACTTGAGTTCAAGTGCGGGTGATAGTAACGGTACACATCATGGTGGCGAGAAGGAGCCATCTGTTGAAAAAGTATTTGTTGAATTTTGTGCTACAATTGGTGTGATTCTTTAATCCTACCCTTTTTTAATTCTCTTGGCCAAACGGGTAAATTAAGTCCTTCTCTAAGAAAAGAAACTTCTTTGGATTCTAATCGCCAATCATCTTCTATCATCTCGAAATTCAAAAAATCAACACCTAAAGATCCACTATGTCACAATAAACCTGGTTTAAATCCATAATGTTTCTTAGGGTCTTCTACACATGGGTGATAATAGCAATACACATCCTTAGGGTAAAAAGACGCCACGTGAGGTGAAGGTGGTATATGGATGGTCAAATTGTCTACTACCTTCATCCTAAAACTATCCGGACTATGTGGTTTGATGGGTGGTTCGGGGCCTCTTCTTCTCTTAGACTTATATCTAAGGATGGATAACTAGGTAAGGGTTGTGGTTGAGGCTCCGGTTCATCAAAATTAGAAATTTCCCTAGAACTAAGAGGAATGTCATGATTACAAGTATTCAAGCTTAAATCCTCTAGTGGTGTTTCGTCTAAAGGTTCTACCTCAATCGGGATTTCTATAATCTCTTCTACTTCATTCGGGTAAGTTGCGGGCGGTGTGTTTTTCTAAATTGATGGGAGGACTTGTAGGGCACTTTGTGGGTTTGGATTTTCCACCTTATCCCATGTTATACCTCTATGCATCTCAACCCAAACATTCTCATTTCCAAACAATCTTTTGCTTGAGCCTTCAAATTTGCTACTTCTTGTTCAGAAATAATGTTTGGTGGGTTGTCCCATTATTTTTGGCCTTGGGAAAAATTTTCTATGGCTTCCCATGCTTCTTCACCACTTAATTCCTAAAGGTTCCCATCTGCTGCAAAGGCAAGGTCCATTCGGGTATAGTCGTCGACATGATCATAAAAGAATTGAGTAAGGGACCATAAATCGAGGCCATGATGAGGGACTCTTTGGATTAAGTTTTTGAATCGAGTCCATGCATCATAGATAGATTCATATTATGTTGTTGGAACACCAAGATATAATTTTAGAATGGGAAGGTTGTGTTTTGTGAAGGGTTTTGAAAGGGTGTGGTTGGTGGTCTTTCATACATCATAATGGTGAACAAAAGAGTGATTTATAAAACAAAGGGCACAAAGAATAGATAGACTACAAGAAAGCTAATTGACAAGAAATTAAATCTTACTTGATAGGAATCTTGTGAGTAGAACTAAGTTAAACAATGATCAAAACCTAACTATTCCCCACGCAACGGTGCCAAAAACTTGATGCGGTTATCGTAAGGGACTTCTACAAGAAGTTTTACAACTCCCTAGGCAGAGTACCTAACCGTTGTAGTAGTAGTATAGGCAAGACTTGGGGGTTGTTATCGTTCTCTAGGAGAATAGGTTGGGAAGGCTTGATCACGGTCTAACATAATTCTAGGGGTTGAGAGAAGATTATTTTTGTGTTTTTATATTTATAGGAAAGCAAGTAAATTTATGGTTTGAGAGATTGGTTTGTTTAAATACTAACTAAACTAATATCTAATCTACTGGTGATACTTTATGATAATTAAGTGTATTTACTTAATCATGCACTACTTATCAGATTGCTTCTCCTAATCTTGTTGCCTTGTCACACTTGTGATGATATGTGTAAGTATTTCCTAGGTCATGAACGGATTACACGAACCCGCCGTCTATTTAATATTCTGTTAGGGCAACGCACAAGTAAGGTAGTATGAAGACTATTACAAGGCCCCTAAGAGTACATTAAATGCATGTGAAATATCTTAAGAGGGATCAACCATATAAAGGGGCAAGGTAGTATGAAGACTGTTACCTGATGGTATCCTTTCTATGCACTCGTGTTTCCCTAGACGTGTCTACAACGATACAGACAAAAAGCTTGTTTCTAGAACCTAACGCGCACAATCATCAATCAAGAAGCAACAGTAAAAGGATCTACAATCTGGCTTTCATGCAATTATAAGCAAATACAAAGGAGGGTTTAGCCTCGCATGTTAAAAAGAAAGCAAAGAGATAAATCAATCATGCAACACATAGACATATTGAATGATTAATGATAAATAACCTTACTTGAATTAAAACATGGATTCAAGGTAGTACAATAGGGTTTTGAGGCCTTAAAACGACCTATGAAGCTGCTACAAGAGCTAGGGTTCGTCTCCCAAAAGTTATACAAAGTTACACCAAAAGTTACACACTAAAACCCTAAAAACGGTTTTGTATATATAGACATATCGACGCGACGACGTCGCTTGATGCTTCCGACGTCGTCGCCACGTAGATGGTTCTAGATCCACTTTAAGTCGGCTACGTTGTGACGCCATCACCAATATCCAAACACCTTCACCAGATAGATCATGGCGACGTCGCTTTATGCTTGCGACGCTGTCTCCACGCTCTGAGAACAATACTTCTTGGTGAATCTTGGTGCAAGTCTATAATCTCGTCCGTTTATTCTCCAAATAAGCCCAAGTCACTTGTATTTCCTCCAAATACCATCCAAGTGCTAAAAACCTGAAAACAAATGATTAAGCACGTAATATGGGCATATTTGCATGATTTAAGGGGTTAAATGACCCCGAAATAGTGTATAAAATGACACCTCATCAGTAATCCATAAACACTAAACAAGGATGACTCGTGATGCCACTGTTGGGATTTAATAACTAGTTAACCAATAACTACGAGTACGCATCGGATATGGATCTAGTTTGGCATATATGATTAACACACAAATAATATGTGAAAGCTAACCTTTGATGAATGACTTGAATGAATCAAACGAGAACTAAACCTTTGAAACTAGTGGATAAATTTCCACCTCTATCGTTGCTCACACAAACACGCCAACCAAATGCGCCCGGATGCTAGCCTTGCTTCACGTATATCCCAAACAACCCTTGTAGTGCAGACCTATTGAATCAAGTACCAAAACCCTCTCTAATGAACATAACCAAAAACCAGGAAGTGGAATTAGGGTTTCCACCGAATTCGATAGAACCGAATTAGGGCAAAACGAACCAAAAATCACCCAAACGAAACCCTAATTGTTTCTACTTGTTGTCACACCTTGAGAACTAGTAAACCAAAGACATAAACCTGCTGTAGAACCTGTGGGATCGAATCACACTCGAAAAACCCTTAAAAGGGATTACCAAAAATGGCAGAAGGTTTTTAGGATCAACCGAAAATCAAAGAGGCCTTATTAAGGTTTGAGTATCCGGCTTATTTTTAGGAGAGGAGGGGGAAAACAATATCTGTGAGTTGTTAAGGTTGTTGTGTCGTGTGTTTATGAGCTAGGGGTGAGGGTTTGTATACCCTTTAAGACCCTACTCATGATAAGACTTGGAAACTACAAGTAAAGTCTTATCACAACACCTCCTTTCTCCTTATCTCTAAGTCCAACAAACCTAGACACTCTCTTAGAACCTTCTAGGTGGCCGACTACCAATTAGGCTCCATAAGGTTCTTGTCTAGTCGTTTTTGGTCCTTGGTTTACAATATAAACGTTACGTGAAGTTTAAAACGCACTCTAAGTGTTTAACGTGTTTGCCCCCAATAGGCTCACACATTTCTAGTCGTAATGTGCTATTCCAACTAACATATTTCAATAACAAACATGGTGCATAGTTTCAAAACAACCTAATGTAGAGTCTAAAATCAAGAACCATACCGATCCACTCCTCAATTCACATCTAACAATACGACATCGAGCTTTTTGAACATCATATTATTACTTTCAAGTAGTTTGCATAGACTCATTGGTGGGTCGGGGTTGACATTTTCTTTTAAAGCTTTAAAAATGTCACCCTTTATAAGCACCAATTTATTGTCGAGTTCAAGTCGAAGGGAAGTACCGGTAACAAAGATCATATCAGAGTCAATCTCGATGCCTACGACCATGAAATCGAGTTCTTCCGATAAATAACCACGAAGACTCCCCGAACTCACACCTAGACATAGAGCTTTCAAACTGATCTTGAGGTTACACTTATCTTGCAAATGTTAGGAGGAGAGAGACAGGCAAACAATCATGGCTTGCACGTCATGTTGAATGACAACCGACTTGTCCACCACAAAATCATGTATCTTTGTTCCTTGCATTTCTTTTAAGGCATCCAAAGGGATATACCCTTCTTCCAAAGTGATGCCTTCAGGACCAACAATAGCAGCATCATCGTCGGCTTTCTCAGCAATTGACATCCCTATCAAAATGTAATGCAACTCACTACCCATGACAATCTTCGAGACTTTGTTGAAAGCTTTCTTCATAAACATGATAAGCTTTGATAAGAAAACAAAATTCGGGTATACAACATTCACTATAAGCAAACCACCTTTGTTCAAGAAAGCTTTCAACAATGTTTGGAATATTGCCATGGGTAGTGCGCATGAATACATCTTAATAGGAATGTTCAGAAAGCCTAATTAAGATGAATGTTATTCCGCGTGGCCACTAATGTTTGGTCCTGAAGACAGTCAATTTGGAAATGAAGCCAGCGAATTTATTGATTTGAAATCAATAATATTCTCGGCTTCTTCCAAATGATGCCTTCAGGACCAACAATAGTGGTATCAAATCAATAATATTCTCGGCTTCTTCCAAATGATGCCTTCATAACCAACAATAGTGGCAACGCGGATACATCATCATCATCATCGGCTTTCTGAACATTCCTATTAAGATGTATTCATGCGCACTACCTATGGCAATTTTCCAAACTTTGTTGAAAGCTTTCTTGAACAAAGGTGGTTTGCTTATAAAAATGTTGTATACCCGGATTTTGTTTTCTCATCAAAGCTTATCATGTTTATAAAGAAAGCTTTTAGCAAAGTCTGGAAGATTGTCATAGGTTAGTGAGTTGCATTACATCTTGACAGGAATGTCAATTGCTGAGAAAGCCGATGATGATGCTACTATTGTTGGTCCTCTTTGGAAGAAGGTGAGAAGATTCTTAGTTTGATGGAAAAGCTTCTGAGGCTCCATCCCTTCTAAATACTTCAATGCCTTTGTGGAGCTTTAATCAAAGATGACTATATTTATTAAAGACTTTTTTTTGACGGTGTCTATTGTTGGCTTGTAACAAGTTATGGTACTCTACTTCTGGTTGTTTTGACTTTTGAGTACTCTCCATTCGGTTTGTCTTGATATTTTGTCATTAATATATGTTCTTTATTTTTTACGTAGCGTTTGGTACATCGTAATGAGAGTATGAATAGAAAAGATTATTACGACGAAATGAGAAAATTATGTTTGTTTATAATTACGGAATGCAATGACGCATTACATGTAATCACTCATTACATCAAAAGCCACCATTTTCATTCATTATGGGTCCTTTGTTATTTTTCCATTAAATCTCGTAATGAAGTTATAATTATATAAAAGACATTTGTTAACTACTTACCAAACCAAAAAAAATATATCACCAAAGGCTATTTTAATCTTTTTATTATGGATTACATTTCAATCTATCATACATCCAAACGTAATTATGATCGTAATGCGTCATTCCATTACTTCATTTATTCCATTACGACTTTCATTACATTTCGTCACTACTTCATTTCATCATACCAAACAGACCCCTAGTGTGTGAGACCCTACATCGACACCAGATTTGATCTCTGACGTTAATTTTAGTGTAAAGTTAGTTATAAAAATATGATAACCTTTGTTTCTATGTTTTATTTAAGACAGCCATTACTATAGGCCATGTACAATGTTTATTTCAAAAAATTTGAAGTAAATCATATTCCAACAAACTCAAGGTGGTTCAGAATCAATTATTCAAACCATTTACAGAACACAAATAGGACCTTGATGCATTTCAACGTGAAAGGCATGCTCAAGGGAAATTTCTGAAAACAACTTCATAGCTCCAACATGCAAAAGAGAATGTCTTAACTATGATATTAAAATGCCGTCAGACCACCAAACATACAACTACCGCCTGGGTGCGTGCAATTATTGAAAGTTGCATCTCACCACTAGTAATAAAAATACATACAATGGTCACAAGACCGGTTGTAAATAACTCAGTACCAAAGTATTTATGATTCTTTGTTGTATGTGTCCTTTCGAGAGCAAAGGAATAGGGCTACCTCAATCCAGCTGAGTTGATAATTCTCCAGTTTCATCTTCTTCATCAAATTCCTGCTCTACAGCTTTAACCTGCAAAGGAAGTGAGTTTAATAACCAGAGATGACCATTTCAATTTTCAACTCAGCATTTAATGGGTCAGTTTCGGTCTATTTTCTCTATGTGTCAAATGGCTGAAGTCGAATGAGTGTTACCTCAGGCACATAATGCATTAGCATATTTTCAATGCCTGATTTCAGAGTGACAGATGAGCTAGGGCAGCCACTACATGCTCCTTGCATTTTAAGCTTCACAACTCCAGATTCTCTGACAACAAATAGTAAGCGACAAATTTAGATAAGTTATAAGGACCTTAATTCATAGATTTATTTATATATAATAACCGGATGTTAAAGAAGCATACGGATCAAATCCTATGTACTCGATATCTCCACCATCATCCTGCACAGCAGGTCGTATACGAGTTTCCAACAGTTCTTTAATCATCGCAACAATTTCCGAGTCATCCTGCACTCAAGATAATCATTCTTTTTATTAAAAATCACGAGAACTGGGAAATAACATGTCTCGTAAGATTGAAAGAAGAAGAAGCTCACATACTTCATGAATAGCTGTATCCATAGAAGCAGAAGTAGCCGAATCTAGAAATAATGGTTTTCCAGATGAATAGAAGTCCATAATTGCTGCAAATATTTCGGGTTTTAAAAAATCCCATGTAGCATCCTCTGACTTTGTTACTGTTACAAAATCTGAACCATAAAATACACGAGTAACTCCTGCACAAATATCCGAATACGTTAGTTCAATGATATCGTAAATTATAGTTCACAAGTTAAAATGAGTTTTCTCACAGTGTCAGCTATTAATGTAGGCAATACAAACACACTCACCATCAATTCCATAGAGGGCCTTCGCTAGTGGTGAATTCATAGCCGTACGGGCATTTGGGAAGTCTGCACTCCCAACTTCCATCACTGGTTTCCCAGGATAGAACATTAGTGATAACGGATTAGGAGTAGATTGTGTTTGGATAAACATGGTCCTCCTCTGCCCTGTCAAGATTGATGTCAGAATACTCCCATTTTAATGAGTGGATAACCTCAAATTTAATATAGGCAAATCACTTTATTACTGTACAACATGATATGCAAATTGCATATCCAAGATTTCGCTCACAAACAAAAAGGGACATATCATACCACAATATATATTACACCAGATAATCCTTGTTTGATCTTATTCCAGGAATTTTCAATCTATCTAACTAATTGTTCACTTGCCTAATGTGACCTCCAAAGCCTTACATCCATAAATTCCTTAAGATATAAGCCCGCTGTTATATCCAGTAATACAACATCTGAAACCAAATTACCAGCATGCTCCACAATGAGCTGATTGAATCATCAACATGTTCCATCCTCGAGTACAAAGTATATTGGGTTAATCATCTTTGCACAGTGAGTGAATAAATACAGCTACATAAATTCAAGGATTTTAAGCTCGAGTAAGGCTACATGTGTGTACGTGCTAGCTTTCTTTATGCATGGCACAAGTGAACTAGTCTCTAGGCATATAATCGTAAGATGCCTGATACCCTATGAACATATGTTATGACAGTAATCATCCAATTGTAAATAATGTTTATAATGCCACGCCTTATATTTTTTACAAACGTGATAGCCAAATTGTATCTTCTTTTAAGCTATATGTTCCGAAGGTCAAGATAGTTCCCTTTTCTTATTTCCTTTGTAGAACTGAAGAACGACTGACTCTTACAACTAGAGAGTACATCAAATCCTCTTACAACTAGAGAGTGCATCAATTCCAACAAAAACTTCTCGTTTTTTACATAAATGAATTGGTTATACAATCAGATCCAAAGATAGAACGTTGATAGTTCATACTTCATAGCTTCATATTTCATAGCTTCAGAAACTGAAGATCGAAGATCACAGTTTCGATGGCAAATTTGCTTGTTTGCGCTCTGATTTAGTTCTTACAACAACACAGAAATATAGAATAGATAAAGCACTATAGAGAAAAGGGGAACACGAGCATAAACATACAATCATAAACACAAATGGGAAAGGGAACCTAGAAAAACGCTTGCAAAGAAAAGGGGGCTAAAGGCAAATATAATTCCAAGACCTACGAGTGCAGCGAAGTTCTAAGCAGGGCAACGCTATGGGGACCTATACCTAAGGGCAGAGCAAAAGGAACATGAAAGAGGCTACTTGACGCCTACTAAGCCTAAAGGGAACTAGATATGGAACTCTATATCTAAAACGCAGGTGGCAAAGCAACTAAGTGACGCCTGATTTAGTTGTTACATAAACCTTATTCCACCTTTCCTCTACAGAAGTTCATCACGTATATGCACGTAGCACGCCTAAACTACATTTAATGATTTCACAGCAAAGCTATTGAAACCATCCAAAGTAAGACGACAGAGTAATTACTCCATTATAACGATACGGGGCGAAACATTTTAAAGTTAATTGCATACTTGCGACTTGTGTTTTCTAATGATGTATTCCGACAGATTAATTATATGTAAACTTTGTTATTATTCATAATATACATCTATCAAACACAACACAAGGTCTATTAACAGAATAAGTAAATAATAAATTGACAGATGAAATTTATTAAAAATAAACAAACTAACCTATGAAATTGGTTAATCCAGATGAAGAGGGAACCACACGTGTGGAAAGTGGTGACGTGAAAACATGATTAGATGATGAAATGAATAATGAACGGCGAGAGGTGTTGTGGATGTAGGGTTCCAATTTGCGGGAAAGATGGAGTCGATGATGATGGCTTGATGATATCAACCTCCGTAAACCCCCTCCTCTCATTCTTCTTTTTCTCAAACTGGTTTTCCTTTTTGTTGAATGTTATGTTATTGGTTTTCTTCTTAATTGATGGCGGTGGCGTATCACCAAAGTTTTCAGCCTAAAACCTTTTATTACCATTTTCTCCTTTCCTTGCAGGGATGGCAACGGGGCGGGTTTGAGGCGGGGCGACCATCCCCATCCCCAAACCCGCTTACTAATGTTCTCCCCAAACCCGCCTCGATCCTCGTCGGGGATTTAATCGGGGAGCCCCGTTGGGGCGTGATGCTCCCTCAAACCCGCCCCGTACTAATCGGAGATCTTATCGGAGTGTCCTCTTTGTGTGCAATTCTTGACCAAAGCCGCACCATTTCATATTTATTATTATTTTTAGACTGTTAGCAGTAACTTGAAGAATTAAAACGGGTCAAGCTGGTTTTCGAGACCCGGCCGAGTTTTTTTTGTGTTTTTTTACAAATAAATCAAGTTAATTATATATATATTTGCGACGTAATTTCATTGTTATATTTGTTAACAAGTGATTTTAGGCTCTATATGTGGAATATTTATTATTTATTATTATTATATATATATATACTTTTTTTATATAAATTTATATTTTTTGAGCATTAGTTAAAGTTCGTTGGAACTCTCGGCAATGAGCTGAGTATACCTGGGAACGTGAAGATCAGTTCTGGAAGAAATATCCGCATCTCTTCTCTAAACCCGTACCTTCGTCAAGTGTCGCGACTTGAGCCTTGAGGACAAGGCTCTTCTAACCGGAGGAGACTGTAACATTTCGTATTTTCTGGTCATTTACGACGCTTTTTAATTCACTATTTATTTTAGTCTCGTGCGCGTTTATTTTTAATTCCTATTATATAGTTAAATAGCGTAAGCTAAAAAATTTCATTTAACATAAACGCGCACCAAACAAATTAAAGTTTACTTCAGGCAAGCATTATTTTATCTTTACGAAAGTAATAATTAACTTTTATATTTTTTTTATTGGTTACGTAAAGCGTTTACGTTTCGCAATTAAATACATTTAGGCATTCATAAAACCACCAAAACTTATCTACACTTCAACAAATACCCATTATTATACCCAATACCCAAATTTTATTTATTTCTTACTCGTCCTTATCCCAAAAATCAGCCCCTCATAAATAAACACATAAAATTCCCACTAACTCTACTTTGTTTAATATATAATAAGCTTTACCCTTGGTATTTTAGCCACCCTTATGTCTCTCTTGCTTCATTTCACACGCCAAACACACATTGTTTTACATACTTGACCTATCTTGTCCTATGTTGTCCCTAAACCATTTGTTTAATGTATATGTCATACTTGTTTTGACCATAAAAGAAAGTAGAAGACTTGACATTTCATTTCACAAGCAAAATCAAATACACACATTCTTTTTTTTCTCCTTGGTCCACGGCAGTAGCACAAAGAAAAGGGAGTCCAAGCTTTGGTTAGTTATTTGGCAAGTTTACTTTGATTTTTTAAACAAGACATCAAGTAATATCAAGTGGGTTTAGGTTAGATCAAACATAAGGGTTTGCATAGGTTTATTAGTGTTCATCACCTCAATTTTCATTCATACAAAGGTACATTTATATCTCTTCATTTCCATATACTTTTCTTACTTTTTATGCATCTTATTTATTAGTGATTTGATACGTTTCAAATAGTATACATATAATACTAAAGTATAAAAAATTCTTAAACTACCCTTGAGGACAAAGGTAATAAGGAAAATTCACACGAAAATATCGTACGTTTTTCGGTAAGTGTTCACCGGGTCGTTTATACCCCCAAGAATTATGAAATTGAGACCTCGTTTTAATTTGGACAACGATTTGAATTGATTTTAAACTTTTTGAATTGGTTTTCTAATTCTACAATAAAAAACACATAAAACATTCAAAAGAAAACAAATAAACATAAAAACGATTATCAAAAATTGATCCTAAAATGATTTTTAAACTTTTCCTAATCCTAATTATAAAAAAAAAGCTAAGGCAAACCTAAACCGGGAGCGATTAAAGTTAAAAACGAAGAAAACGAGAACAGGGATCAAATCCTGTTCTTTAAAAAATGTAATTATCAATTTTTAACCATACGAGAGTAAATTTAAATCCTAAGCCTAAAATATGATAAAAGGAAATTTTATAAAAAAGAATTTTATTTTTTTGATTATTTTTCTATTTTTTTATGAATTTTTAAAGTTTTTAATAAAAATATATGATTAAAAATACCAAACTTTGAATTAAAAATTTAAGAAAATTACTAAAAGTAGCTAAGGTAACAAA
>BQNB010096746.1:0-25551 GCA_026074375.1 Tanacetum coccineum | reverse complement strand
CCTCTCCTCTTCCATCCTCTATAAATAGGAAGTTTAGTGTTCATTTTGAGGAGTTAGTTAGTAGTTTTATTTTCAGTTTGTATTTTTTCGTTTTTCTAAGCATTTTCCTTTAAGCTTTTAAAAGTCAGCTGTAATCACTTGTACTTTTGTTAATTCAACTTGTACTTAATCATTTTAAGCAATCAAAGTCAGTTTTCAAGTTTTATTGTCCTTTGATTTCAATTTTAAGCCAAATGCATTCAATAAGCTCTCAATAAGCTCATTTGAGCTTATTACCGTTCATAAGCTCGAATTTAGTTAAAAGTCTGTTTTTAGACATTCATTTACTCATTCTTATCATTTTAAGTCAAAGTATGATCACTTGAGGCATTTGTGTTCGATTTTGAAAGCTACAAGGTTTATTAAGCTTCATATAGCTATTGAGCTTTTAAAGCTCAATGGTTTAGAGGCTAGGTAGCCAATAGGTTCATGTTGTTTAAGCCACTCATTCAAATAGAGTGGCTAGGTCTGAGACTTCAATTCCAGGTTTAATCCTTTATAATTCATTTTAGCATTCACATAGCTTATTTCATTTAGCTCATTACATTGTCTCTTTGTGAGTTTAGTCTTGTTTAAAATTGCTTAGTTAGTTAATAGATACAAATGTCTTTAGGAAATTGTAGTTAGGATTCATTAGTTTCATTTTTACTAAATCTGTCATAGTAAGTAGTGATAAGCTAGGAGAGAAAGTGGATTAATCCTATTAATAAGCTAGGAATATTAGAGTTCAAATAGCTTAATTAGGACAGAATTAGTGAGAGTAGCTAAAAAGTTTTAACAGTTTTAGTTTAAAGATAGATTCTTAAGAACAAATTAGTTTAGACAGCCAACTTAAGTAGTGTTTGGATTAGGCTGTGTTTGACTCCTAAAGTCAACAACATTTTGTCAAAATTCTTTATAAAGTTGAGTTAGGTTTTAACATCAAGATTTAAACAGGTTTTAAGAGTTAAATATTTGAATTCAAAAACTTAGAGTTTAAAAACCTTGACTTAGCACCAGGGCAGTTTACTTGTGTAGATAGTTTAAGTGTTTAAGAGGTTCAAGGTATTTTAGTATTCAATTTTAGATAAAACATAGATAGATGAACTAGTGAATGAATATATGAGCTTTAGGTGAAGAGATTTGACCTGCATTTCACCTAAAGTCAATTGCATCAGCAAACAGCAGTTTATACTGCTGTTGCTTTACATTTTCTATCCACTTTGTAGCTTTAGTCATTAGTAATTAGAGTTAGAAATTTAGCATATCAATAGTACTCTAGTATCCTAATATAGATAAGCACTCAAGTTTCTTTTATCAGCTTTCTATCTGGCTTATTTTTTCTTGCAAAGGTAGTATAGTAGCAGTTTAAGAGTTATAGCTTATTCTCTTTTAGAAATTTCATTTCTAGTTGTAATCTCTAAAAACCTTTTATCTAGGCTTGTTCATAGTATAAAGGTTAGCTTAATTCTAGAAATTCAGTTCCTAAGGTTTAGTATTGAGCTGTTTAGCTTATTGGTAAAAAGCTTATTTCAGTTTAAGCAAGAACTTGCACTATTTCATTTCACTTTTCTTGCAATCTTTGTTGAAACTTAGCTTTCTTTTCTATAGATATCTCTAGTACACATCCTGAGCTACAAGTAACATCTTTTAGTTTCCATTTTCATCTAGTAATAAGCTGGGAATAAGCCAAAATGTGAAAAAGCTAGGAAAAGTCCTAGTTTCTGTGAACAGTTTCAAGAGGCTAGTTTTTTAGCTTATTGAGTTGCCAAAAGTAGAAAGTCCCTTTGTTAAAGTTGTTTAGTATAAGCTCCTTAATAAGTTTGTAGTTTTAAGTTTTTGCTAAATCTTAATTTTTCAATAAGCCAAAATAAGCTAGGTCGTAGGGTCTGTTTTGTATATCTTTGATAGTTTAGGGGTAATCGTTTACACTGGAGTGTAAATTTTCGAAAGTTTACCCGCCTACCCTTTACTTTCCTTTCTTACACTTTCTACCCTAGACTTTTCGAAAAAAAAATAAAAGGGGAAAGACACTTGGCCCGGGTGAGCAAGACTCGAACCCGGGACCAAGCGATACAAACCCCTTTTATACCAACACCCTCACCGCTGCGCCCTTGGGTCTTTTTCGTTATAGACCCAAGGTGCTTGGTATTTAAGGTATGTTTAAGCTTATAAGCTTATAAGCTGTTCGGCTTATTTTGGGGGCTTATTTCCACAGCTTATTTTTGTTTCTTATTTTTCGTAGGACCTTTATAGTGTAAAGTATTTTTAGAAAAAATTTCAGAATTTTTTGTAAACGTTTAGTATTTTTTATAATTTAGTTTAGTTAAAAGTTTATTTAATTCATAAAAAACACAAAAATTATCAAAAAAATATTTTGCTTTTTTAGAAAATTTTCTTTTATCATCTAGTTTGTAGGAAAAATATAAAATTTTTCGTAGGGTCATTTTTATAACTTTTTACTTTTTAAAGCACGGTCCGGGTGCGGGATTTTGTTTTGACTCGTTTTTGGGTCAAACGAACTCCGTTTTCGGCCTAGTCTTTTTCATTCTTCGTTATTTGACCCGTAGAGTAGTTTAGAAGCAAAAATTTCTTCGTAGGGTTATTTTTAAAGTTTTTAGGTTTTCCCCCTTTTGTCCGGGATTCGGGCCTTCGTTTTCTAGTTTAATTTCGTAATTTCTAGGTTTTTCTTAAACGTTTTAGTCCGTTATTGTTTAATTTGACTTTTTCAACTTCCCAAACTCATTCCTTCCTTCAAACTCAAATCTTCGATCGTATCGATTTACCATTCCAGCCTCGTTGGGGATTTACGACCCGGGAAAGCTCTATACTACTTCTCGGTATCATTGACTCTGCTTTTAGACTATTCTTACTATATATTTGATATTTTATTATATTATATATATATTTTAAGGTGTAGTCAGAGCTGATCAGTCCCCTTTGCTGTACATTCCCTAGCAAAGTGACCAGTGTTGTGACAATTGAAGCATTCAAGCTTCTTTTTGTCAAAGCCAACAGGTGTTTTCCTCCCACACGACTCTCCTTCCTGTTTCTTAGAGAACTCCTTCATTCGAAGAAGCAATCATTGCTAGTCTGCCAGTTATAATTCACTCTGTCAATGTCTAAATCATCAATTTGTTCCAGATCTTCATGAAGCAAGTCCCAGTCCTCTGATTGTTTGGAAAAGAGGGAATAAATAACTTCATTAGCAAAACCAGCAAGAACTTCTTTTTCAGGAATTTGGTTGAAGAATTGAAGGAGTGCCAAGTACTGTAGGAACAGTAAAACCAACTTAACCATAGTAAGTGCTCTTTTTGCTTTGTGAAATGCTCAGAAGAATTGTCATCTGACACACTAATTTCAGGTTTTTGAGGACCCTTTTTACCATACACATACAAAGAATCGTCAATTTCCTCTTGTAGTTTAGGAGTATAATCTCCACTTAAAGGATGTGGAACACCTTTAAAATCATTGGTCTTTGTAAATCTACTGTACGAAGGTTTTCCTATTGAATCCTCTTTTGAACACTTAAAAACAGAGAAATTCATTTCTTCCTCATAACTTAGGACCTCATCATTAGATTATATTTCAAACCCTAAGCCAAGTTTATCATTTGAACTCATGCCAGAATTAATTAATCTCCAAAGGTTCTTGGAAGAATCTTTCCATGAATCTATTGTTTTCTGCAATTGTTCCTTTTCTTTTACAGCTTTCATTCCATGAAATCTTCTCATATGTTCTTTAGGAATGGCCATCAGCAAAATATTCTTAGCCTTCCTCTCCTTTTCAACAGCTTGAATCTCTGCAGCAGTAACTGGTGAAAGTACTCGAACAACACCATCCTTTCCAATTGAAATTCTCTTCTTGGAGTTACCATTCTGAATTACCTTCCATACTTCATTGTCAATGTACTCAAGGTAATGCTCCATCTCCATAGCCCATATATCATACTCCTCCTTCTTCAGAATTGGGAGTTTGATATTTGAGATAGCAGTTGTTTGAGGAATCACTTGTTGTTGTTGTTTAGGTGCAGTACCAGTGTCTGATGCATCTTCATGGTTTGATTCTTCACCATCACTGAGATGTTGTGAGAAATCATCATTGGCAGGTTGTGACATTTTGTAGGAGAGTGTAGTTTGTTGTTTGTGGTTCTATTGATTCTTCTTTCTCAGAGTCCCTCTAAAGGCTCTGATACCACTTGTAGGTCCTTGGTTTAGGATCTGACTAGCCTTTGTAAGACGATAGATAACTTGGATAAATCCAAATCAACTATATGAGAGACACTGACTATGAATTATCAAGTGTTAATGCGGAATCTTAACACAAGAATAAAGAAGAAACGATAATACTAAATTGCTATTAAGCTCTATGCTTCTATTGATATTTCAATCACTTACTCGTACATAACATTGTGCCTTAGGGTTCCTCTTATACACCAAGGAAACCCTAATGGGCTTTACAAACGTCAAAGGATAATACATATCCTTTCCTAAGATATCTCCTAAGATATCTCTAAGATAACTATTACTATTCTGTTACATAAACAGACTTAACTATAAACAGAACTAACTATGACCAGTACTAACTCTAGTACTGCTACTCTACCAGTACTAACTTAGTACTGCCAGACTTAACTTAGTACTGCCAGTATTAACTCAATACTAACAGAACTAACTATTACTACCAGACTTAACTGTTATACTACCAGTATTAAGTCTGTTACAATCTATTTTCCCAACAATCCTCCCCTAACTTGATCTTCACTTGTGAACTTCAAGTTCCTTCAAAACATTCTTGATCTTTACTTTAAACACTTTAAGCTTTCTGAGGATGTTGTAAATAGAATTCTTCAAGTTGTTCTTGATCTGCAACACTTCAAGTCTTCTCTTTTTATCTTTGCAGCAACTATTCTTCAAAGCTCTTCAGCAATCCATCATATCAGCAACATTGACAATTATGTACATCAAATCATAAAGTTTCAGTCTATTCTCATCACTTCCAGGTGTGTTAACTCCTGTGAGAGGTGAATCATTGAAAATTTTAAATGGATTTGATGTCTCTTTACCAGTTAGCCATTCACTCTGGAGTAGTCAGTCCTTTGGCCACCAGAAAGGTGTATGTCCATGGTTAACTGAAAACCATTTCAACTCTCAGTACTTGAAACATTGGTGAGTTGAATACCATATGGTTTTTGGCAAACCATTACAGCCATAAACGGATTTGATATGCCTTTACCTGTAGCCGTTTGCTCAGGGCTAGTCAATCCTTTGGCACCTAGAAAAGGTAAATTCCATTTTAACTTGAGTGTTCAAGATTTGTGATGTTGGTTTAATATTTATTGTTGCGATCAAGGCCTGACTTCTAGTGGGCTTATTCGTTCCCTTCCGCTTAACGGCATTAGAGTTAATTTTTTTTTTGTCTTTATAGTGTAAGGTGGATGTAAGTAGTTTTACTCAGCTTATTTTATAATTTACTAGTTTGATTCCTTGTGATACTTACTTTTTGTGGAACGTATACAAACCTTGATATAATTAGAAATATTGTTTCTGACAAGAAGTTTAAGAATGACTTACTCTTAGCTATTGGGGCTGTCCTCCTGAATTACACATAGGTGATCAGGCTATGTCTATTTGAGGACTAACGATGCTATGCTAATTGTCAAAATAGCGTTATGATTTCAGAATGGCTTACATGAATGATTAGAGAATTGGAGTAGATTGGCAGAAATTTCAAAATACATAGATTTGATAGATAATTTGAATGCTTGTACAAACACAACGAGAATTTAAAAGAAAATACAACGAGAATTCTTAAAGGAAATAGAGTCTAAGCATTGGTATCATCCTCCATGTTGTTAAGGTCTTGATTGATTTCTCTTCCTCCTAAGGCATGCACCATTTCACGTGCTCCAGTACCTCCAGTTTGGTTTCCATGGTTTTGGTTCTTTAACTTCGGGTAATCACTCCTGTAATTCCCTTGATTCCCACATTCATAGTAAGTGGTGGTTCTTTGATTGTTAGTAGCAACAGGACTCCTACAGTCTTGGGTCAAATGACCAACTCTCTTATAGTTTGCGCACTTTACAGTGCACTGGCCATTGTGATGAAACTTGCACTTGTTACACAACGGTAGAGTTCCTGCATACTCATTCCTTTCACCAGACCCATCGGTATAAGCTATAGCGACACCTTGCTTCTTGGGAGGTTGTTGCTGAGCTTGGTTGTTGTTATCATCTTGCTTCCTTTTGTTCTCTGTCTGACGTTCAGCAAAAGTGCGGATTTTCTTTTCCACCAGTTCAGTTGGCATTTCAATTGCCTCTTGCATTATCTTAGGCTTTTATGCAACCACACTTCCATGAATCATGTCGGGCAAACCACCGACATATCTCTCAATCTTATCTGATTCTTCAGGAAACATCCTAACACACAGCAATGCCAGTTCCTGAAAATGTTGGTACCTTTTACTTTCAAGTTCCACAACTCAACCTCCAGTTTCTTAATCTCGCCCCTCGGGCAGTACTTGTCAGTCATCTTCTTTTTCAGGTCTACCCAAGTCATTGCATACGCAACATCATGACCAACATTCCTAATGTGGGAGTTCCACCACGTTAGAGCACTTCTAAGAAATGTACAAGTGGAAAACTTGATTTGGTTTTCCACAGAGCAGCTGCTTATACTGAACACAATTTCCATTTTCTCAAACCATTGAGTCCATTCGACAACTCCTTTCATGCCTTTGAAATTTAGAGGTTGGCACTTCATAAAGTCTGGGTAAGTGCACTCATGAACGACTTGCTCATTTCTTCTAATACCCATTCCCGAATTATGGCTGTCATCGCCATTCATGCCTTTATCGATCAGTGCCTTAAGCTGGGCATTTGTGACAGATGTGGTGGTGGTTGTTGTGGCTGGTAATGCCCCTGTGGTTCTTTTCTTTGGTGCTATTTCCTTTAAATCACTGAGTAATAAAATGAAATTAGTTTAGTTCTCTAAATTATGCTTCAAAGATGAAGTGTTGTAGGATGATATGTTAAAGTCGTGACCATTGTGTTACTTGTAATCTTTTGAGGAATGTTTTAGTATTTATATAAATAGCTTTTATATAAATAATTGTAAAATATACGTAGTATAATATAAACACGTATATCATTCATGAAAGCATCTAGTATAACTAACTAATGCAACTCAATAGTGTATGCATGTCCCATGAAAAGCTTTTGAAAATGTGATCATTGAAAGTGCTTATAGTCTAGGTAAAGTATGCAACCTAGTTCTCTATAACCTGGGCTCTGATTACCAATCTGTAACACCCCCAAAATGGGTCACAGCAGAATATGTTTCAGGGAGCATTACTTCATAATACCATTGTTCAAGTCATGAGAGAACGACCTCTAACTGTGTCGTTTGAAAAGAAATCTTGAATTATTTAGACTTCAATGCACATCACATAAGCCAAGTATCTAATTCACCTAAGAAAAATATGCTTAAAAGTGTCAACATAAAGTTGGTGAGTTCATAGATTTTTGTAAGTATAAATGTTGATAACGCCCAAATTATACATGTTTCTTTGGCGTTATTTATGTATAATTGATCATTTCTCTTGAACTTTTGATACTTAAATAGCTTAAATTGCTTATAGGTTCACTTGAAGACCCTACAGACCCAAGCTCAAAAAGTTATACACTTTGGGAGGCGAATTAAAAAGAAAAGAAAACATTTCTATCTAAAGTTCAAGATGTGCGCCGCACTTATAACATCGTGCGCCGCACTTTCCATTGAAGCCAAAGACTGCCGAACTTTGCCCAAGTGCGCCGCACTTCCTTTAAAAGTCAAAGATTTAAAGTCTCGGTCAAACAAGTGCATTAACTCCTCAAATGCGCAGCACATTTTATTAAGTGCGCCGCACTTCCCTTCGAAGAATTAAATGATACCAGCATTAACTCACCAAGTGCGTCACACTTATTCCTAAGTGCGCCGCACTTCTGCCCGATTTAAGCCTATAAAAGGAGGCCTTGGCTCTCTCATTTTACATACACTTACAATCCTCACACCACTTTCTCTAGTTCGTTTAGAACACTCCAAGTGGGTGTTTTTGGTGAACTTGGCTTGACAAACCAAGGAACCAAACACCGCCTTCAAACCACCATCACCACTCTCCACCATAAATTTCTAGATTATAATCCATCCAAGGAAGTAGCATTGAAGTGTAATTAGAATCTATAAGCGATTATGACATAATTGTTCATAGTTTCTGGGTTTTACTTTGAATATAATAAAGTGTTCTTGGGAAATTCATGTGAAATCATCATATTTTTCCCTTGGAATTTGGTATAGTATAGTTTATCCTTTGAATATGATCTTTATTAAATTCATGATGAATGTTATGTGTTTTGTTACTTGTTTGATTATGGATTAGTAATCTTATGTTTGTTTGGGCATTATTGTGATCTTTGATATGGAGCGTTTGGATATGTGTTTATTGAAATGGTTAAACATGATTTTATAAGTGTAAAGGCCGCAAGGATACTTATAAACTTATGTTTTATCAATCCATCTAATATATTGGTTATAATAACTTATAAAGGCCGAAATGATTTGTTGTTATTAATCGATATAATCACTAGTTATATTTAAAGGCCAAAATGATTTATAACTTGTGATAACTCTATTTTAAACACTATTCCAAACACATCATTATCTAAGTGATCATTGCCTAAACAAACATACCTTAATCATTTGATTGAATCATCTTTTAATCACTTTCGTTATAATATCCAATAAATGCAAGATTTGGTTAATTTGATCCGTGACAATCTTATTAACCTCAGCACCTTAATTACAAACTGTGAAAACTTCAATTCTCGTGGAACGACCTGGACTTACCTAAAAGCTATACTATACACGAACGGGTATACTTCCCGAATGTTGTGTTTTTTAGTAAAAATCAGTATTTCTAGTATTATAAATATAAAGCTTGGAAAACACACATCAAGTTTTTGGCGCCGTTGTCGGGGAATTGTTTAAGTTGTTATTGTTTGTTGCTTGTTTTTGGTGCTATTTTGTTTCACAAAAAATTTTCAAACTTGTCGTACCGTTTTCTGGCAAACGGAAACCAAAAATAATTTTTCTCCAGGAAGTACGCCGCACATCCTATTTGTGCGCCGGTTTTCTTTTCGATTTCGGTCAGAGATAATTATTCCCATTTGTTCATCAATCTTTCGTTCTCTATCAGTTAATTCAAACTTAGCCCGTTGTTCATACACCCCGACCAGTTCCTTATATCTCGCAAGTTTAGAAGTCACTGAGTCATTAACTACTGTTATCTGCTTATTTACAGACATACTTTGTACACCCTGTTCATGCATTTTCCATCTGAGAATTAGAGCATCAATGCATCATTATCGTACAAAATACATTACTTTATACAAACATGTTCTTCGTTGTCTTCCACATACCTGATCATACTGAATAATAGTACTACACTCGTATAGGTCAGTCATCAGAGTCAACACGTTAGTTGTGTTGTACATTGTTTTGCATCTCCCCCCCCCCGGGGTACTTCAGATACCATCCAATGTCTACAAAGGTATCATGATCTTGTACCTCAAACGGAGTATTCGAGTCATATGATGGCCCGGCTTCTTCAGATGTAAGATTTGCCATGAACATGGTCTGTGTGGTGGGAGCCTCATCAACATCAGAGTCGAATGCATCGCATTATCACTTACAAAGACAGTCCAGATTTAAATTGTGTGTGGGGGTAAAAAAAAAAATTGAGTTGCCAAATCATCCACATCGTCATCAAAATTGGTGACCTGTTCTCCTGCAAGAAACACAACACTCTCACCAGTACAACACCATCTCATGAGCATTCATAAGCACATCTTGACTTTGAAGTATCTGAATCCTGAGGACGCTGGTTGTGGCTATTCTCGTGCTATTGCCCATTCCCTTTGTAGGGGTAGCAATAATGGGTTTAGCTTGACCGGATTAGTTGCCAACTCTGTTCTGACCTCTTACATTCCCAGTTCCAACAACTTCTCTTGCGTTGTTCCTCTGAAATGGTCTTCCTTGATTATTCGCATTGTATCTACCTCGAACATCTTGAACAACAACTCTGCCGTCTTGAACAGTATCATTGTTCCTTGCATTTGAGGAAGTTCTGAGTTGATTGTTCGTTTGAGGAAGATGCGCTTTGAATGACTAGTTGAGGAGGGCAAGTGTTTTGGTTAGGCTTTCAATCAAGTTATCCGTTGAAGTGCTTCCTGTGTCCATTTGGACATTATCACAAGTGATGGTTTATTTGAGTTGTGGAGAGACATGGATGATTGGTTGGAATATTGCTGAAACTGAGGCATTAGACACTAGTGCCAAAGGATCATTAGTTGGTTGAATGATCCTTTCCATCATCATTTTGTTCTCATTAGCATGCACCTCATGTTGCTTCAAGTAAGCATACAACTGATCAAAGTTAGACTCTTTCAAACCTCTGTTGAGTTTTACTTTAGTTATGAATCTGCTCCATTCAGGTAACATGTTGTTCACAAAATTTAGATTTTAGCTGCATTCTGGACATGGTTATCTTGATGTTTCTCATGTCGTTTAACGAGCTTCGAAAACCTAACAGGAGTAAAACATGAATGGTCTCTCCTTTGATTGACGGAAGCGTTCAAAATTCATCGTATAATTGTTATTTCCCTACATCCTTTTGTTAACTCCAGACCATCCGACATCAGCTTCACATTGTCCCAAATATCTTTGGCGTCAGTAAATGGTTGATGAGTGATTAGATAGATTTGGTATACCTTGAAGCAAGATATTCTAGCCCAATTTCAGCTTTATACCTTTCCTTTTCTTCAACAGAAAGGTCTGTAAGACTCTACACGTTCTGGACCTATTGAAGTGCACCCTCAGTATCTTCAGCATCTTCAGCAAGTTTGTATGAACGTTCCATTTGAAATGGACCTCAGTAATCGCTTTCATAATGTTCCTCCAATACTTTTCCCAAACAATACAACGATCGTTGTAGCCAAGATTCAAAGATCGCTCTGTCAAGCATTGGTGGGCGGGTATCAGAACCGGCATACTGGATATCTTCTGACATATTAGACATCTTGATTTATCGTTTATGGGATTTTACAAGTCTAAGATTTAAACCGATTAACGGAATTTTACAAAATTAATAGAAAACCGTAAATGAATAATTGTTTTGATTTAGTTTTGTTTGTTGTGGTTTGATTATCTTTGAAGTACTTGGTTGTGGTATTTGGTTTGTTGATTTGTTTGAAATTTGGCGCAGTTGAATTATATAAAAATATAAATTTTTCCCTATTACCAAAATCTAAATTTAGTGTAAAAATAAGCTAAAAATGCTAAAGAAAAAAATTATATTTTACTTAATTTTTCCCGCCAAAAAGTGTCGCTAAAAAGATGTCGACCGGAAATTTTTTTACCCTATTACCAAAATTTGAATTTGATGTAAAAATAAGTTAAAAAGGCTATAGAAAAAAGATTACAAATTACTTAATTTTTCCGCCAAAAAGTGTCGCTAAATGGGGTGTCGTCTGGATTTTAATCAAACCACTGCCACCTTAATCAAACCGCCTCCTGTATTTTAATCAAACCACTGCCACCTCAATCAAGCAAACTGCCGCTTAATTTAGTAACTCGCCAGCTTTAAAATAATCAAACCGCTGGCTATTGTTTTTGAATAAACCGTCGGCAATAAAATATTAAGCAAACCGCTGCTTAATTCTTTCCACTCAAACCGCCGTGTCTAGCAACTCGCTGTCTAATTTAAAAAGTAACTCGCCGTGTAAATCTCAACTCGCCGCCTAGGTTTTGTTTGGCAACTCGCCGTCTAATTTTTTATTCTAACCGCCGTGAGTTTTAAATTTAGGCAGAGTAAGGTTTGTATTTGCTCAATATAATATTCAAATCGCCACAACAACCTGTCAAACCGCCACAATAAAGAGCAACTCGCCACCTAAATAGGTAAACCGCTGTGTAATATTAAAATAATATATGGCAACTCGTCTTTGACCAGTCAACTCACTGTGTACCTTTTTCCTTAAAACATGGATCTTGTCCCTTTATTTGTCAACTCGCCATGAAGAACAATAATAAAATAAGCAAACCTCCACGAGGAATACTTGGACGAATTAAGCAAAATCAAGCCATATGATCTTTCTAGCCACGAAACTAAGCTACAACATACAATATTAAGTGTGTATATGACGATTAAACACACCTTAACTCGTATATCTTTGTGAATCTTCCAATATGAAGCAACTCTCCACGAAGAACACAAAATAAATTTGAATTTTTTAAGCTTTATAATCGAGCTAGGAGCTTGTAAATCACTTGTTATGGCAACAATACATCTTGTTTAACATGAATAGCAAGAGAAACACCGAGATTAACCAACAAATTAAGCCCGAATTGCCTTTTGAGCCGCGGGCTTTTCTAAGCCAAAATAAGGATGAATTAGAGCTTATATAACCATAAGAATCAACCACGAATCCACTTAGGCTCTGGTACCAATTATAGGATCGTTTAATTCATAACACGGGCGATGATTCTTGTGACTGGGCTAGTTTCTAGAGAGAGAAACACATGAGAGATATTTTCTAGTGAGAGAAAATGTGTTTAATAAGAAAAGTGAAAATGACTAGCTTGCCTCTTCTAAAGTTGGAAGAGGCTTATATAGTTTTTACAAAATACTGGGTATTAGTACCCGGCTTAAAACCGAAAGACATACGGTTAACTATTAAACTACAAACTATTATAAACAATAAATATACAGGGTGACCGAGTCTTTTACTCATATCTAACAAAGACGCACTATATAAGCTCTTACAAATGGGTACGGTGGCTGAATACCAGAATGAGTTTGAGATGCTTATAAATCGAGTAACGGGGATCTCTGAATCTTTACTTAAAATGTTTTATATCTCTAGACTTAAACCGACTCTACAATGTGCACTATTAAGGTTAAACCCCACAACTTTAGGCTAAGCTTTTTCATTAGCCCTTGCAACGGAAGCATGCTTCACGGACCTACAACTTTGGGAACTGTTGAGGTATAATCCTACAACTTTAGGAAAAACCTTCTTTAAAGCCCGTATCACCGAGGCCCGTTTTGAGGACGAGCGGTTCACCACAGCCATCGCCAAAGAAAACGACCTAAACACAGGGGTATAGGTTCAAGATCTTGAGTTGGAAACAAAGGTGTTAGTAGATGGTAAACAAGATGAGGTGAAAGTGGTGAAAGTGGTGGGTGTGGCCGGTCATCAAAACAGTGATGAGCCAAACGTGTTGAAAGGTAATGGGGTTATAGGTGTTGGGGGTAAATAAAAATAACAAAGGGGATGATAAAGAAGTCCAATACTCTGTTTATGCCCTACATGTTCTTATTCCGCTCTTGAAGCGTCTTAATGACAAGTACATAAAGAAGAAAAAGATGGAGGCTGTAATTCAAAGAAGATGATGAGATCCCGGAGTTAAGAGTGTTTTTCAAGACAACACCTTAAGGGCAAGGTCATATTGAAGGAGTGAGGAATGATACGCCTGTGGATATGCACAGGGTCTTCGTGATGGGTTAGGATAACCATCATACTTATCAGTTATTTAGGATATGTGTTTAGGATAAGTTTTTGTTATGTTTTAGGATAAGTCTTGTGTTTGTGTGAGTTATCACATAATTAGTATTTAAGGTTTCCTGTCATTAATGAAAAGTAATCAGTCAAGTTTGTCAAGTAAATTGTCTAGTCTTATCCTCTATATTCTTACAAGCGAAATTTTAATTCCGATTATATGTGGTACATGTGAACTTGTCGACATCAGGGGTCATTTGTGCTCTTATGACGCCGCTATATACTACTGTTATATGGTTGCATCAAGAATCGAGTGTTATAGGGCCATAACCATCTCAATGACGATTGTTTTCGGGCATATATATTTTTTTGACTTGGTAGGTTTTTCTTGATTCGTTCGGAATGTTAATGGGTTTTTTTCTTTTACCAGATTTAAATGAATAAATAATTTAATTCTCCTAAAAATAACTAAATAAATATATGGAAGAATTTCTTATATACCCAAAAACAAACTTAATAGTTCTATATTAACTCAAATGACAACCTAGTTTTCATCTAAGATTTGGAAAAATAATTTCATTACCAAAAGTATAATATTCTTTATTAATTTATGTTAGCAAAGATAACTTTCATGATACGCCCATGATTAGGATAACTATGGTAGTTTATTATGTTTATGAATGTTTGATTATTTGTTTAGAAATGTTTTTGAGTCGTATTAGAAAAGTGTGAAAAGTCAAAGTCAAAGGTCAAAAGTCATAATAGCCATAATAGGCCCATGGCCTATTTAGCTATTAGGGTTGTACCCTACTTTGTCTTATAAATACTCAATGTACTCTTTTAATTAATCAATCAATCAAGTTAATCAATAAATTGTTAGAAACACAAAAAGTATCGGTCACTTCCAATAATAGATAGTCAAAGCCCGTAGTTAGTCCAATGTAATGTTTAGTAACCTAATAGGGCCAAAAGGCCCATGGAAAGCCCACAAGCTAACCATGGCCGGCCATATGGGTTGTATAAATACCCCCTCCATGCCTTGGAGAGGGTGTTGGTTGTTCATTTTACACACGCATTTATGCATTTTCTTTCTATGTTTACTTTCTCTCTCTAAAGTGTTCATCCAACCACTCTCTCTCTAAAACCACCTCTCTTTCTCTAACCTTATATGTTATTAGATATCTTTCAATTAGTATCAGAGCCATGGAATGATTTGTTTAGTTTTTGTGTTTTTTTTGTTTCTTTTTCTCTTTACCTTACGTCCTTTTCTTCTTGTTCTTTTTGTTTTCAAAGCTACTTTGTACACTAAAAAATCATTTACCTTAGTAAAGTTGATCTAGTATCTTTGGATATAGGTGTATTTACTTTGGATCAAAGAAAAACATCATTTTTTATAACTTTAGTTTTGAAAAACCTTAGAAAGTACAAATCTTAATTTTGAAATTTTTGGATTAAAAACCATAAAGTTTGCATTTTTAAGGTACCTATAGGTTTAGTAATTCTAGTTGTACAAGAAAATTTGGAAAAAAACAATCAAAAATGTTTCTTTTTGTGTCTTGAAAATTTTATGTTTCCTACTAGTGTTAACCGGATTAGTAGCTTCAAGAGTTGACCGGATTAGTAGATTCAAGAGTTGACCGGATTAGCAGCTTCAAGAGTTGACCGGATTAGTAGCTTCAAGAGTTAACCGGATTAGCAGATTTAAGAGTTGACCGGATTAGCAGCTTCAAGAGTTAACAGGATTAACAGATTCAAGAGTTGACCGGATTAGCAGCTTCAAGAGTTGACCGGATTAGCAGCTTCTAAGGTTCAACAGAATTAGCAATTTAGCAAGTTATCCAAATTAGTAGTTTTGAGTTAACCGAATTCACAGAAGCTCAACTGTCAACCGAATTTGCAATATCCTTTGACAATCGGATTTGCAATATCCTTTGTCAACCGAATAAGCAATTTTATTTGAAAAACAAATTTGCAACTTCACTTGGACTAAAGTTAAAACACACAAATTTGCTAACATAAATTATAAGGTTTATTTCTTTGATTTGTAAAATCCCATGAAGCTTTTATTTGTTTTCCCGGTTTAATCAAGAATTGTAAAATCTCGTATAGTCTCAAAACATAAATCACACAAAATTCAACTCATAACAACACAATTACTTTCAATCTCCGTTCGATCAAACAATAATCTTTTAACATACAAATTTCTCAATGACAACTCTTGCTAACAGAGCGATTCTTTCGGGTGCTGACAATCGTCCACCTATGTTGGAAAAAGATAGGTACGATTATTAAAAAGCAGAATGGAACTATATATGATGAATAGACAACATGGATGAATGATCCTTGAATCCGTTGAAAATGGTCCACTCATCTGGCCTACAATTAAGGAGAATGGAGTGACTAGACCAAGAAAATACTATAAGTTATCTGCTATGGATGCAATTCAAGCTGATTGTGATGTCAAGGCAACAAATATCATTCTTCAAGGATTACCACCAGAGGTCTATGCACTTGTTAGCAATCATCAAATTGCCAAGCAACATTGGGAAAGAATTCAACTTCTCATGCAAGGAACTTCATTGATGAAACAGGAAAGAGAGTGTAAACTATATAATGAATTCGATAAGTTTGCTTATAAGAAGGGGGAAAATAATAATGAGATTTTTTCACTATGAAGCATTTACACTTCTACTCAATGACCATGAACATATACATATGGTGAAACTAGAACAATTACAAGTGAACACCAAGTTTTGAATACCTCTTCCTCCTGATGGAGCAAATTTGTACCGATGTCCAAACTGGTTTCGAGACTGCACACAACTAATATTGATCAAGCTTCAAAGCTTACTAGGGACAACACGAAATTTTATGCAATGAAGTACGTTTTTAATGCATAAAGAAAAAAAAAAAAAGAAAAGAATGCAACTCAGTTTGAATATGTGTTGAGTTTTAGAGATGAATTGGAAAGTATGTATGTGTGCGAGTATATATAGGGCCCGAAATGGAGTAGTGGCCAAGTTTACTTGGATTGGTGGCCAATTTTACTTGGTGTGGTGGCCAAGGGATAGATAGGTGACTAGGGAGAGCTAGTATGGAGAGGTGTAAGGTGGTGGGGTGATATCGGTTACCAAAGGAGGTAATGGAGGTGGTTCGGTTCACTATGGTGGTGACAAGGTGTTTTCTTGGAGTGCAAGGGTACAAGGAGGTGATGGAGGTGGTAGGGTGGCTGCTAGGTGGTGACAAGGAGGCTAACAAGGTGGTGGATCATGGTGGTGTGAGGGTGGATGCTTGGTTCAAACTAGGTTTGAACTAGTTTAGGTGTTTCGAGTCAATTAGGGTTTTTGGATTAGGGTTTTAGATTTAGGACCGCCTAGGGTTAGGATTAGGGAGGGAAATGTTATTAAATATGATGCATTGGATTGCTTGTACTTAGTGCTAAAGAGGTGGTACACAATTCCTAAATAAATGGAGGGAAAATAAGCTTATTTGAATTCATGCTTTAACGGGTTATACATTGAGCTCAAATGAGTTGTACTAGGGTTTTGGAGGGAAACATAATTCAAATATTATGCATTGTAACTTATACACATGCATTATTTGTTTGTACTTTTGGTTTGCATGAAAACATTACATATAATTAGGGTTTTGATATAAACGTTAACGTATAAAGTTCGTTTTATAATAACGTTAAGAAAAGTACGTTAAATAGATAACGTATGGTAAAATGGAGTTTAAATCATATTGCTTGACATATTATAATGTTTAATTGATTTAAATGTTGATGAAATTGGCATAGGTAGGTTGCGTAATCTCGTTTACTTTAGTTATGCAAGTTACGTTGCATAATGAGTGGAATAAAGCAAAAATATTTCCATGAAAATGGTTGTACTTAATCTAATAAGTAGATATTACATTGATGAAAATTACATCTAATTTAATAGATGGATAATTACATAGATGAAAATTGTAGGTTGTTATATGATAAAATGAAATAATATATATAATCATAAGGTGTTGTTTGTCTATAAAGATGCTTTGAATATGAATTTGATTCAACATCTATACATGAATCTGTGGCTAAAATGTTTGAATCTGATTCCATCTTAATATAAATAATAGTCGTGCAATATGAATGTAAATTAACATGTTTGTTTTTATAAAAATAATGACAAAATTTAACTTGTTATTTTTGAATAATAATCTTTCACCATCACAACACACACTTGACATGAGACAATAACAATCGGAGTTGTGTTGTGATTAACATGAGTAACTCATTAATATAGGGGTTAATGATTTCACCTTGTCCAAATGGTTTGGTAATAATGTTAAAGTTTCAATATGAACTATCGTCCATGAACTATAGTCCATCCTTAGACACTTTTGTTTAACAAAACATGTTTGAATTTTTAAAAAGTTCTTTCCTAAGGCGTATGGAAGAAAAGTCGAAATAAAGAAAAATAATAACAAAATAGAAGAAAATGCAATAAGTAAAAAAACTAAGTTATAAGACGCGGATTTAATACACCCCTTCCAACAACTAGTTTAATAAGAGTTTTTAAGCCTATTATCGGCTCGTTAATAAAAAAACAAATGCGCATAAATTCTTAACTTAGCCTTTGCCGGCTCTAATAACAAACAAAAAACACACTTTTGGCCCAAACCTCTGATCGCGTCTAACTAAGTTGGATAACGAAGAATATTAAGAGGTCCACTTTTAGAAAAAAATGACTAAATTGTCAGAAATGTCCCCAACGTATGTTAAAACATGAAAAGTATCCGACACTTCCAATAAATTTAGTTAAAACCCTTTTAGTCAAATGTAATGTTATTAATCTAATTGGGCCAAAAGGCCCATGGAAAGCCCACAAGCTATCCATAGGACGACCTCTAGGATGTATAAATACCCTCTTCATGCCTTGGAGAAGGTGTTGGTTGTTTATTATTTCACACACTTAATACATTTCTCTCTTGTTTTACTTTCTCTCTCTAAAATGTTCATCCAACCACTCTCTCTCTGATACCACCTTCTCTTTTATTCCTAACCTTGTAAGTAATTGATTGTTCTTCAATTGGTATCAAGAGCCATGGAGTGATTTTGCTTATCCTTTTGTGTTTGATTTTGGTTGTCCTTTCTTTTGGTTTTTTAAACCGTAATGCCTTTTCTTGTTCTTTCTGATTTTTTGAAGCTCTCGAAAACACTAAAAATATCCATTTAAAAAGGTAAACTTGATCTAGTATCTTTAGGATATATGTGTATAAACTTTGAATCATGAAAAACATCATTTTTTTACAACTTATATTTTCGAAATACCTTATAAAGTACAAATCTTGATTTTGAAATTTTTTACTTAAAGACCATAAAGTTTACATTTTTAGGTAACCTATAGGTTTAGTAATACTAGCATTACAAAGAAAATTTTGGAAACACAATCAAAAAATGTAGGTCTATTTGTGTCCTTGAAAAATTGTGTTTCGTCCTGAGTTTGTTAATGTCAATAATCATATCATGAACTGTATGGTATCATATGCCCCCCCAAAATATTTGTAAAGAGCGTGTAACTTTTCCAATCAAGAATTATAGCATAAACTGAACCTCTAAAATGAACCATACACATCCCAAGGGCGTTTGTGGACCAATAACATAGCTGCTTCCGTAAAACTTGGAATATCTCGAAAATCAAGCAACCATGATCTGTCATTCATAATTTACTTATCCATAAATTTCGCATATTCCAAAATTCAAGCAACCAAAATAGCCGCCTCCCATAAATCATGTCACATTCCATGGACAGCAGCAGCAAAAAAATATCAAAGATTGGACCCACGTGCCATAACAGTTACGACGGAAACAACATGTTCGCAAATAAATGTTGACAGTCGAGTAAAATAATCTGTATACTATATTCTCAAGCCAAAAATCACCATAATTGAATTGTCTCACACCAGAATTTCCATAACATATTTAATTGCGCACATTATTGTTGACCATGAGTTGGTGACATAAATTCGAACACGTCAATTTTCTTTATCATGTGAGTCAACGCAATTAATCTGAGCACGACTTGTCAAGTAAATGTTGTGGGTCTTCACAAATTAATAATCAAATATAATAGGGAGAAAAGCTCGCGTGTCGACAATCAAAGTCAACCAATTTATGAAGACGAAAAAAATAAATTCACGTGATAGATAAGCAAACAGAATACCTCTCGTCACTTTGCTACATCCACAAATGATTGCTTTGACTTCGATTTATAAAACCCAACACGGAAAAAAAATTCGATCATAAAAATTCGATACATTTGTCTTCACAAATTTGCCAATAAAATCAAACCTTGAAGATCCTAAATCGAGAGCCCCGAGGCTCTGATACCACATGTAGAATCCAGGAATCTGGACTCATCTAGGATATCATAACTATGATCAATATATGCAGCGGAATATTAAGAACATGATCATAATTAAGCACAAGGTTTTACCAAACATAACTATATTAATTAACTACTAATAAGCTACTAAACCTAGGCGCCTTAAAGGACATGACGCCTAGAGAACACACACACACCTTTGGTTTACATTGTATCTGAATGAATGAATAAACCTAGGTGCCTACCCTCTTTTTATAATAGAGGGACTAGGGTTTACAAGCTAAACCCTAGCTTACTAACTAAGCTAACTAAATAATACATAATAAGTCCCTATTGTTTCTTCTTTCTTTATTTCTGCTCATAGGTTTTGTAATTATCAAATCTGTAATTCCCAACAGCACACAACTAATATTGATCAGCTTCATGCTTACTTGGGACAACAGGAATTTCATGCAAATGAAGTACATTTAATTAATGAATGCAACTCATATCCGCTTGCTTTGGTTGTAACCCATTAGATGACCCAGTCTCCTTATCAAACTCATCAGAACTCATACCAAAACTCTCAATTTCAACCACAAGTTTCACTATATCAGTCTCCATAGTATGGATCACCTTCTCTGTCTCAGCAATACTCAAATAATCAATCATCAACACCTCTTTAAATTACTTATCCATCCAATGATTATCAATCATCAGTTCACCACAATGTTTATTCTCCACATACATCCATTTTCCTCAAATAGAATATTTGTTACCATAGTTAACACATACAAACAACCTGGAATTTCCCTAACTGACTCAGGTCTAACTGTTCCAGGGGTTTAAGGAAGGGTGACGATCCCATTGATGCCATTCAAACCATATGTTGTCATTCCTTTCTGCTGTCGGTCACATCTCGCTATCCTATACCAACAAACCCATGCGGAGGAATTCTATTCTAACCATAGGTAACAAGCTACCATTAAGAGGAAGCAGTGACTTTACAAACTAGTACAAAGGGCAACATTTCTTTTTCTAGGGTTTACATGTTAGGACTCCTCACACTCCTAAGAGCAAGTGGAGGCAATTCTGGGATAAAAGGCTGTTGTTTGTTACTACTGCAATAGAGGGAAGGTTACATGTCCAAACAGTGCAACAAACCTAAAAGGAAACGGGATGATTCGTGGTTTAAGGATAAAGTGTTGCTGGTACAAGCTCAAGCAAATGGTCAAATTCTACATGAGGAAGAACTAGCATTTTTGGCAGATCCAGGAACTACAGAAGGTCAAGCCACACAAACTGTCATTACATCCAATGCTGGCCTTATCTGCCGGTCGTGATTTTGGATGCATATGACTTTGATTGTGATGAACTCAACACTACCAAAGTTTCTCTCATGAAGAATTTATCTCACTATGGTTTAGATGTTCTCGCTAAGGTACACAATCCTGATCATATGGATAACAATATGATAAATCAAGGTGTGCAGGCGAGGCCGTCTTTCGTACAAGTCGTGTGTTGTGATACCATTACAGAGACTGAATAACCAGGTGATAATCATTATATTCCTAATTTCTAAGTTATGTCACAGAATCATAACAGGCAGCTGTTCAGAATTCTAATTCATTTGCACAACAAGATGCACTAATATTATCTGTGATTGAACAACTGAAAACCCAAGTAATTATGTTGTTACCTAAGATAAATCTGAGATCATTAAACAAAAAAAAAAAAAAAAAAAAAAAAAAAATAAAAAATAAAAAAAAAAAAGGTGTCAATGATACTTTAACTGCTGAGCTAGAATTGATATAAAAGAACAAGTTAAAGTTTAGAAAGAAGGACAAAATGTTGATTTAAAAAGTAAAGATAACGTTTTCGATTCATGTGAACAGTTTGTCGAGATTGATCGTCTTAAACAAACTCTTTCTGAACATTTAAAAGAAAAAGAATCTTTAATGCAAACAGTTACTCTTCTTAAAAATAACTTTAAGAAAGAAGAATCTAGAATCATTGATAGAGAAATTGCTTTAGAAAAGAAGATAGAACAATTGGATAATATTGTATATAAAAGAGATCAATCAGCATAAACTGTTCATATGTTGACAAAACCACAGTTTTTCTATGATCATACCATGAAACAGGCTCTAGGTTTTCCAAATCCTTTCTATCTGAAGAAAGCTCAGCAGTTGGAACCAAAGCTTTATGATGGTAATGTTATTAAAAACACTAGTGCTATTATGATTCCTCACTCCGAAGAGACCCTAATGCTTGCTGAAGAGAGTCGTTCAAAAATGCTTTTAAAACAACAGGATCCAATAGTTTTAGAAAAGAAAGTTAATACCACACCAATTGATTAGGCTATTCTCAACCAACTTTCTCAAGACTTTAAAAAACAATTTGTTCCACAAACCGAATTATCTCCTGAACAAGCCTTTTGGTCTTAGAATTCTATGAATTCTTCAGATCCTAATCCTTCTTGTAGACCCACCAAAGTTGAGGTTAAAAAAGAACTTCCTAAAGTCAGCATGGTAAATACAAGTTTGAAGAAACTTAAACCACCATCTTGCTGGTTTTGACGTGGTTGTCAAAAGAAAGAACATAGCCATAGCCTTACATGAGGGTCATGGGGGTTTTTGAAACATACAAATCCTGTTTTAGGGTGAAATAATCCAGTTGTAAAAGCTTCTGAAGGGTCTTATTCAATACATTCGATCAATATTTAATTGGATGGACATTTTTGAAGTCCAAAATGTCTTTCATCAAATGGAACAGGCTGTGGAACAACATCATTTAGAGTCAAAAACATTAGAAGTTAAAATGAATCAAGTTTTAAATGAAAATGAACGACTCTTGGAACAAGTCATCTACAAAGATATAGTGCACATAATTATGAATTTTATTGTGGATAATGTTGATCCCAATAGAATAGATCTTGCTTAGCTTGTATAAGCCTAAGTTGTATTGAATAAATTCAAAACAACTATGATAGAAACTTTGATTGTTGAATTCAAAGACTATACGAATCTTGTCTATGATACTAAGAAGAATTTCAATGAAACAGTTAAATAATAAGTCAATAACATAAAATTTATCAGAACTTTTTGCTTCAATATAATATGTATGAATCACTCTTAATAGTGTTCTCGGGTTACAAAAACCTTGAAGATACGAATAGATTGAGCAGAACAATGAATAGATATCAATTCTTTTAGGATTATGACCTCCTTTTATACACCAAGGAGTCCTAACTGGCTTACAAAGTTTTCCTAAGTTATCATGATCTCCTAAACAAATAACTTATACGTATCTTTTACAAAAATATCTCATACTTATCACATAAGCAATCTTTATCTTCAATCAATCTTTATCCATTAGCAGTTGTAACTTTGTCAGCAGTTGTAACTTTGAACACTAACAGTAGTAACTTATACACCAGCAGCATTAACTGTATACAAGCAGTAGTAACTACTTAGAATATTTTCTTCATTCTCCACCAGCAGTACTAACTTTACTCTAGCAGTACTAACTTTACTCTAGCAGTACTAACTTTACTCTAGCAGTACTAACATATACTAGCAGTTCTAAGTTACACTAGCAGTACTAAGTTTATACTGGCAGTACTAACTACTTAGCGTATTTTTCACAATCTTTTTGCTAACAGTAGCAACACAAACCTTTCTTCTTGAGCAGCACTAACTTTGATAAGAGCAACAGTAATTCCAAACAGCCTTTTGAAGATTTTAATCCCAACAATCCTCCCCTAAACTTGATATTTATCTTCAAAATCATCAAGTTTCTTCATTAAAAGTCTTCACCGTCACCAGGAGGATGCTTTCAAACACTTCTAGGATTCTTGAGCTATTTTTTCATAAGCTTAAGAAGCTGATAACACATTTCATTCCTATAGTCAGATTTTAGCTTTTTATTCAGCATATCAGTGATTGTTGTTGGTGTAAGTGGATATCTTTTCTCTACTAGCATATAGACATGCATATCTTCAAACCTCACAAAGTGTACTCCACATGAGTCATACAGCCTCCAAAGCAATACTTTCTTTCCTTGCAAATTCCTCCATATTAGATCTTCTATATGATGTTCAAACATAGTCTTTAGATCTCCTATAACACTCTTTCATAGCCTTCTTCTGGCCTTGTATTCCTATGCTTTACTTTAACCAACTTCCATAAATTTTCTAAATCTTCTCTGTCAAACTTTTTGAGCAGTTGACTAAACAATAAGTATGTACTTCCATCAGCTCTTATTATTTCATAATATCTATTCCTTCCTTTTTGATAAATCTAGAAATTTACAATGGGTGCAGGCTTGCTAGCTAGGGGTATAACATCAATTACAACATCTTCTTATGTAACCAACTCAAAGCATTGTTGAAAGTCTTCTCTTTCTTTATCATCATCCACCTTTTGCTTCTTTTTAGGCTCTTGTTCTAGCTCATCACCTGCTCTTTTAGAACTGCTTTCTTCTCTTATCTCACTGCCTTCTACCAATTCTGTATCCATGTCTATAAATATATTTACCCTTTTCATAGCATTCTTAAATAAATATTGAACACTGGCAAAGGACTTGTTTTCAAATCTTTAGGCTTCCATCCTGCCATGTTTTTTAGGTAAGTAGTCATGATACTTCTTTGTTGAGCTTTGGTAGGTGGTTTACTTCTCCTTTCTTCTGCTCTCTTAGCTGCAAAGTGCTTTCTCCTTTTTTCCAAGAGTTGTTGAAACAGTTTTAGACTTTTCTACAATTGTCAACTCTTCTTGTTCCTCTGCTTATAGCCATTAAGCCAATTCATAGTCAGATTCTACTTTATCCTGAATATCATTCCATTGTGCAATTAAGGCAGTATTAGCTTCTTCCTTTTCTTATGCAATCCTCTCTTCCTCATCAAATTGAGCTTGTAGCCTTATAGGTTCTTGTTCATCAAAGAGGACTTGATCTTTTGGCTTCACCTTCAAAGGTTCTTCAGACTCAATCATTTTTGCTTTGCCTTTGTCCTGTGAAGGTTTTAATGCAGCTGGTGTTGTTGTTGTAGTTGTTGTTGTAAATTTGCTTGGCTCTTGAATCATAACCCCTTTAACTTTGGGTTTTGCAGCTTTGATCTCTATTAAAGTCAGAGCTAAGGTTACTTCATCAATAGTTGTTGTTGTAGCACTTTTAGTAGTAACTACAACAGTACTAACTACCTTTTCAACCTTAACTTCTTGCTCATCTAAAACACATGTATCAAACATTAGGTTATCATCATTCCCCCCCAGAGTCTCATCAATTAATGTAACCTCTGCATCAGCATCAATATCAGCTATTTCCCTCCCCTATTTGGATGCATCCTCCTAATCACCTAAATTTTCATCTTTAGAGGAAATAACTTGTGCAGATCTATTAATCTTGAATAGTCTTTTCATCCCTGGAGTTTTTAACTTCCTTTTCTGTTGGGAATTAATGTGTTCATACTTAGTACTGCCAAGTCAAGAGTTAGTACTGCTCAAGTTACAACTGCCAGTATAAACTAGTTAGTACTGCTAGAAGAAAGTTAGTACTACCAGTACTAACTTAATACTGTTGAAGGACTTAAGA
>BQNB010096745.1:0-25551 GCA_026074375.1 Tanacetum coccineum | reverse complement strand
GTAATATTCTTAAAGTAAAGGACTGAAGAGAAATTCCAACCCTTGTTGTGACGAATCTGTCTTTTCTACTGGAGGAACAACATTTCGTCTTGGGGGCACGGGGTCAGAGTTGTCATAATCTGACGTCTTTTGTCCTTGAGGAACGAGGCCTGAAGAGACATTTTTAACAAACATCTCTTGTCGTTGTGGTGCGAGGTCTGAACTGTTGTGCTCTGATACCAAATGATAACATTAGATTCACTCTTAAACACAAGATCCGGAGGCTTGGTAAAATGGAAAAGAAAAGTAGCCATTAAATTAGAGAGAAAAGGAAAAGGATGGAAGATGTGTGTTTTTGTAGAGAGAAAACACACACTTTCACACTTTACAAAAGTGAGCTTCACCCCTCCACAGATGTATGAAGGGGGTATTTATAGTCCCGGTCACGACTAACTAAACTAACCCGACACGACTATAAATGATAAATGTAATTCCGGATTAGTCACCATATTTTAGGGCTAACAACCCCAGTAGCCGCTCCTCTCATTCTACAATCCTTCGTCCTATGGCCCCACTTTTTGCACTGGGCGCACTTCGGCGGACAATTTCCAAAATGACACATACCACAATGATTACACTTTAAGGCTGGTCTACCTTGATCAACAACATTATTCTAGGCAGTAGTCATTGCCCTCGCACCATCTTGCCTTCTTTGATTGTACTGATTATGGCGATTGTTATCACGATAATTGCCACGGTTGTTACGATTGTTGTTGTTGCGGTTGTTGTTTTTGTTGCGGTTATCATTGTTGTTGCGGTGGTTGTTTCCACCTTGATTATTGTTTTCCCATTTCCTTTTGAGGCCTTCAGCAATTCTTTCATTCTTTGCTTGAATTTTCTGCTCCATTAAGGCGTGTGCCATACGCACAGCCTCATTGAGCGTAGCGGGTCTAGATGAAGTTGTTTCACCTTTAATGATATCAGGCAACCCCTTGATGTACAATTCAACTTTCTTTTTCTCATTGGGAACAACATCAGGACACAATAGAGCCAATTTATTAAACCTTTCTGTGTATGCAGCTATATTCATATCCCTTAACTTTAAATGTCTCGGTTCATCCTCCAACCTCTGAACTTCTTCAATTGGACAAAACTCATCGATCATCATCTGTTTCACTTCTGTCCATGGTCTTCCATTTGCCACCTCACGTCCTAAAGTAGCGACCTGAGAATTCCACCAAGTAAGAGCTCGGCCATGAAGTGCAACAGTGGTAAACTTCACCTTTCTTCCTTAAGCACACTCACTTATCTCAAAATTATTCTCCATCTTTTTTAACCATTGACAAAGTCCGACAGCACCTTCAGTCCCGTGAAATTGCGTGGGACCACATTTCATAAATCCAGCGAATGTACATTCCCGAGCCACTAGCGCAGCCGCTGGGCCTCCAGCAGGACCTCCGGCTCTATTTGCTTCTTCTCTCACCCTTTCTCATTCAGCTCTAATAGCCGCTTTAATTCCTTCCCGCACTAGTTGATCGGCGGCCTCTTGGGTCAAAGTAGGTTGAGGGTTGGTTCAGGATCTTCTTCTTGGAGGCATGGTTCTGTCATGACATAAAGGAAATCATGGTGAGTACTCATACAATTATATGGCTATAATATGTACAAATAGTCTAATCACAACATGAATTCAATGCACAACATCATACAAGAGAAAAGAAATCACAACACAACAAGTAAAGATCAAAAGTAGTCATTTGTCGTTCATCACAAGAGTTAGTACATGATTGCACTGTTCACCAAAATATGACTCATGTCATCACAAGCATGTATACCAAATCTACTAACCGACATGCCGGTTAGTGATTACTTCAACAAAATAAAGTACTACAAATGAAACTGAACAACTACTGGTCACGTGGAGATCCACGGGACTCTAAGGGTTGTGGGTTCTCAGCAGCAGCAGCATCATCATCGTCATCCTCTTGGGCGGCCATAGCAACATCTCTAGCCATAACATACAGATCATCCGAACGTGGTACAGAAGCTGAGGGGATAGGAGGTTCCTCTTGAAATCGCAATCCCTCGGGTAGACTCGGCCTAACCCAAGCCTCCTATTGGCTCAACCGTTCGGCCCGACTACACTGCAACTTAAGTTCATCGATTTGCTTGCTCAAACCCTCCACCAACCTCTTCATCTTAGAATATTTAATTGTAACATCGAGCTTATGGCGGTTCATGTGAAGGTTATCTTTATTGAACTTCTTCTTTATTTTGATCTCGGTTTTGTACCTCTCAAACATTTGCTTCTCTAGCTTAGTCATTCTACCATGAATAGTCATCAAATCACTAGGCTTAGGACAATGTGCAAACACCACATAATTACCATCAAGTAGACCTCGAGTAGATGAACTTTCTCCCACATGAAACTTATGGCCAGACTGAAAAACGGGTGGTGGCGGCACATCTGGGTCAATAACTTCGGGATTGTCTATTTCATCGACAATCTCCTTCTCTTCTTCCTCACCATTACCTACCTCATCTTCATTTAGATCCTCATCATCATATTTTTCAGGATCCTCTTCATTATCTTCATCCACCTCATCTTCTTCTGGATCCTCATCATCATCTTCTTTTGGATCCTCTTCATCATCTTCTTTTAACCATCCATTATTGTTATTCGGGATTTGCCCACCGATCCATTGAAGACCAAACCCGACAGGAGCAGCAAGGGCTTGTTCCGGAATGGGTTCTTCTTTGGGAACGTTTAGATCGTTGTTAGGAGGAGGTACGTTTTCCATGATAATCTGTCATCACGGAAAATAAATACGTATAAAGTCACAATATAGATAAAATTTATGCAACATACGAATAAGTAAATGCAATATACGAATAAGTGAATGCAATGCATTGCAATGAATATGATAAATTAATATTGATTTATTTAAACATATAAATAATCTAATAATGATTTATTTAAATATGCAATGAAACTTTGATATAAAGTTTAATTATCGAAGTATATTTCAATATAAATTATAGTATTTATTTAATGAATACTAAGCAATAATGTATTCATGAAGAAGGAATACTAAAATGATAATCACTTAGATGACTTGAGCGGGAACCACGAGGAGTATTTTGCACGCGAAAATTATAAAAATAAAGTTATAGTTTAGGTTTAAAAAAAATGACCTAGTTCTCTATAACTTATGGCTCTTGATACCAATCTTTAACACCCCCAAATTTACAACAAGATTCGGGTCCAACAATGGGGTGTTAATAATAAGTACAACAGTCATATATTATATAGAACGACTCAAAACGAGACGTTATCAAACACGTTCCATTCCAAAAGGTAATTTCAGAGTGCAAGCGTTGTCCCAACATAAAAAAACAAGACACAAGTGTTTCAACAAAATATAAAACATTGTTTCGAGGAATGGAAATCATATGATTCAACAAAAGTCATTTTTATGCGCAACTTCCTCCTCTTCGTTCCATGCTCCAAGTCATTAGCTTTGATTACCTGAGATAAACATGCTAAAAAGTCAACAAACGTTGAGTGAAATTCATAGGTTTAATTAAACATTAAGTTTTAGAACACAAATATTAAGTCATCGAAAATTTGTGGATCAAACAAGTTTAATAGATAATGCATTGAGCTCGTGACATCCGATCCCTTTGACGAGAACAATTTAAGTGTGCCCCAGAAGATTAGGTACTATTGCTATATACCTATTAATTCTCAGAATAATATATCCGTTGAAAGTGGGTGTTCCAAAAGGATTCATACCCTGGACGGGGAGTCACCCCATAGGCCTATTTATTATCCTAGCGTCCACCCATCACAAGAAGTTAACGATTCACGATATTAGGGTCTTTAGCAATAGGTACTCAAGCATTAATCATACAATTCGGGTCCAGCATACTGAAAACTATTTGTGTTCTATTTTATAAAATAAGCATTTATCTCCCTCGCGGGTTTTGAGAAAATAATTAAAGTAATAAAGGCAAAGCTATGAACTCACCGTATGTAGATGATCGAATGAGAAACCGAGTATGAAAAGATGAATCCAAAGATTAGTCGAGACCTATAAAGCAAGTCGCAACTTAGAATAATATATGATATCATTATAATAGAATAGTTATACAATACTAGTTAAAGAATCTGAAACATAAACAATATTGCACTACGACTAAACCAAAGTGTTTTTATAAAGTCTAATGATGTCTAACCTGTGGTCATATCAAAATAAACATCTACTAAGTCTCGCCCCCTAATTCCTATCTCAATGATACATGGTCATACTTTTCATTTTTCTAATCCTAGACGTAAAAGCTAATTTTATGAGTTTAGCCGTTTTCATGAGAGCATAATTCCTAAACCATAAAAGATATAGCCATGAGGATTTCACCTATGAAAAGGCCTTGAAGTCTAATTTCCATAACATCAAGCCTCACGTTCCAATTGTTTACCAATTTTTAGAAAAGGTTAAATTACTAACGCTAACTCAAAACAGAAAACTTTCTTTACAGAATTTAGTCACATTCACAGAACCATATCTATTATTCCATAAAAGATATGAAGGTGAGGTTTTCACCCCTGGAAAACCACATGAATCTAGTTTTCAAAACATTAATCCAATCATTCAACTCATTTACCAATCAACGGGAAATAAACTTTTACTAACTGAAGGTCAAAACAGATTATTAACTGAATTTCTTACTTTTGTCGTTTTAGTCATAACTCCTAATCTACAAGAGAAATGTGGTTGATTCCAATTGGAGGAGTTAGCTTATGATATCTAGTATCCAACCAAGCTTTATAATCTTAACCTACTGTACATTAACATGGATCAATTTACATTTTCCAACAGGTTGTTCAGAATTGGTCCGCAATCGTAAATTAGCCATAACTTTCTCATACGAAATCGATACAAGAGTATCCAACTCGGAAAATGAAGATTAAGACTTACTCTATCCAAATATGTAATTTTATAAGTAGATATAGACAAAAAATTTGGAAAACAAGCTCTGTTTACCTGCTATCCCAAAATAGTCTGTAAAATCCACCTCTAAATCAATCAATAACACATCCAAATCCTCAATTGAGCCATCACGAGGCCAAAATGCTTCCATGCAATATATCCCATAGTCATTACATTTCACTTACACTAATTTACCAATATCAATTATAAAAATTACTTGCATGATCAATAAAATCCAAGATCAAGAACATGCACTAACTAGAAACTCAAAACAATAAAAAAGGGGTTTAAGGAAGATGCTTTTTACTTACAATGAGATGGTTTAAAAGGTCAAACACAAACCCTAGGTGGGTTATGTTTGGCTGCCGATTACACAAGGACCCAACCAAGAACCCGAAACAACTTTCCAATATACCCCAACCTTCTTAAATCAAACCCTTGTTAACCCTCTTGCTTTAAATTAAATCAAAACCTTAAAACTTAAAATCTTCCACAAGACAAGAACTCATAACTCCCTTGCATGTTGATTTTTATGGATGAGGGATGGCTAGGGTTTGTTAAAGTAGTGATTTAGGGTTGAATGGAGGAGATTTAAAGGAGATTTGGTGGAGATTTGGAAGTGATAATGGTGGATTTGTGTTGGCTGTGTCGAACCAGGGAGAGAAGAGACAGGGAATTCGGATGGTTTTTATGATTTAACTGTGTGTGTGTGTTTTTAGATAGTGGAATTAAGTTTATATAAGGAATAAGTATTAGTTACCAAAAAATATAAAGGGGTGTGTGTTTTGGTTCGGTTGACGCAAAAAGAGAGGGGGAAAGAGAGTGGGCTTTGGCCCATTGTTACCTAAACTACTAATACCCATAAATCTCGGGCCTTAAAACCTTTCTTAGCCCGATATTTTTTTCTAAAACGCGATTTTCGTCTAGGTACAATTTAAAACACGAGGAAAGCAAAAAATACAAAAATAAAAATAATTTGGCACTCAAGGCCCGAATACGGAGTCATTGGTTTCTCGATCGTTAAAAACGGATAAAAATTTAAATCATGGCGCTTTTTACTTAAAATCAAAGATTGTTATATAAAACGATGAAGTAGTAAAAAGTAAAATTTTAGAAATATAGAAAATTAAATATAAGTTAAAAATTAGTAGTGACCTTAAATACGGGGTTTTACAGTTATGAATTAGCTTATGGGCTTAAAGTAAATCTATCAAAAAGTAGGATTATTAGAGTTGGAGTTTATTCCAATGAGGTGGAATCCGTGGCCACTTCTCTTGGGTGCTCACATGACTCCATTTTTCATATCTCGGTCTTTCGGTTGGCAAAAGGATGAGATATTGTGATGGTTGGAGTGATGTCATTAACCAATTTAGAGATAGGCTTTCTTCTTGGAAAGCCAAGTCTTTATCAATCGGGGGCTCACGCTAGTTATGTCCATGTTTATTAGTTTACCTTTTTATTATTTATCTTTTTTTCCAAGTTCCTCTATAAATCGTTTACATTTTGGAGTCTATTAGAATTCGTTTCTTTTGTGGTTTCAAAGAATCTGATGCGGCGGGTTGCAACAGCTAAGTTTTACAACACTCCTATACAGAGTACCTAACTATTATAGTGTAGTATAGGCAAGACTCGAGGGCTGATCGTTCTCTAAGGCAATAGTTAGGTAGGCTCGAAAAATATGTCACTACGTTTTAAGGGTTGATGAAAGATTATTTTTGGTCTTTTTATATTTTTATTAAAGCAAGTAAAATCTAATAGTTGAGAGAGGGTTTTTTTTAACAAAACTAATCTACTCCTAATTATGCAGAAATGTAAAATTGGTGGGAAACTCATATAGGTAAAGAAACGTGATCACTTATTCATGTACTACTCCCTAGTTGCTATATCTAACCTGTTAGTGCAAATATTACGATATTTAATCTATACGATCTCTTTTTGTTTTGGTGATGACAAACATGTGACTTGTAATACGTAACGTAAAGTGCGCAAGTTACTCGTAATCACAAATCATCAATGCATACATGCATCTACATTTCTCGACGTCTCAAGTCTACATCACACCAACATTTGTTTGGAAGTTACTTGTTTACACAAATCATCAATGCATACATGCATCAACATCTCTCGACGTCTCAAGTATGCATCAAGACGGACATTGGTTTACACCCGACGTAAATCACATAAGGTATGTACAAACAAGCATTAAACTTGTAGGATGATCAAAGAAATAAGTTTTTGTCTTAAACTTTATATTTTTATAAATATAACAAAATAATTTTTTCAAAAATTAATTAGACAAATTACTTTTTTAATTATAAAGAAATGTATTATGTGGTAATTATTTCAAATTCAAAATCTCCCCTCAAAACATGTTAAACTTTCACCAGACAAGTTTGTCACCACAAAAAGACAAAAACAGGAGCGTCTGTCGGGGCGGTTCCTTAAATAGGCTGGCGGGCCCCTTAAATATCTGGCTCCCCCTAATATATCTGGGACCATCATTTCATGACAGGCAGTTTTTCAGCTCCTATAAATAGTGGGTCACCTCCAAGTATTTTTACAATCCTTTTTGCACGAATTTCTTTTAGTTCTTTCTCTCTCTAGATCTCCCTAAATCTTTGATCATTTAACTTGTTTAATCTTGTTTGATCCAATCTTCTATCCTTTCCTTCTTCTCTTAAGTGCAAGAAAAGAACTTTCATCATCGTCAAGATACTAAGTTATGTAGTCTAGTTTAGTTCATTTGTAACATTTGTTACATATAGATCAAGTCCATATCTTTCATTCTTGTGTAGTTGTGTAGATCCAGATAGTGTATAAATCCGGAAGTGTTTCGGTTAGTATTTCGGTCCTCAAAATACAAGTATGGGTGGTAGATTGGTTCTAGCTAAGATTAGGACTCGACATTTAGCTTAGTGTCGGATAATATTATAAGTGATGCGGTTTATGTGTTTAGGCCTTAAAACACAAGGTTTGTTATGTTGGGCCATAAAACATAACGGGTTTGGTTATACCCAAAGAAGAACTCGACATCTAGCTTAGTGTTGGAAAATAATGTAAGCAACTTGTATGGTTTTCTCCACCAAGAAGGGAGCTTGTTGACTAGTGAAGTAACTCTTGAGTTGGGTACTCAGGGTGTGGAGTAGGACGAAGAGGAGCTTCGTGACCGAACCACTATAAATCATCATGTTTGGTTTGCATTTCCTTTTACTTATCTCTTTACGCTTATATTTGCATTTACCGCTTTATATACATCCATGATATAGATGATTGTGTGACTAGTAGTTTATATTGTTGTGTTTATATTTGTGTCATGGATATTGTGTTTATGGTTATGTCATTAAATATGCTTTACTACCATATGTATAGTTATTGTAGAACTAGTATCAACACTCTTCATATTGCGTCACCATTGATCGGGTATTTGAAATAAAAGATTTAAAGTTTTTAATTGGAAACGTATTCACCCATCCTCTACGGTTTCCACAATTGGTATCAGGAGCCACGTCGCTCTAATTTTCAAAATAAATGATTTTTAAAATAGAGTACGATCCATGTATCAAATTACCCATGAAGGGGGATTAAATAGGTAAAGTGTTTTGTTGTTTGATTCGTACTAGTTTTGTTGTTAAATATACTTTGTATACTAGCTTAAAGAAAAATTTTCTCAAAAGAACTTGGAAGTGCCAACTTGTGCTTGTTTAAGTCGTAAGAGTAGAAATGATGTCTAAAACACAAAATTTATGTGCTGGAACAACTTTTTAAAGTCTTATGTTCTACAGTTAAGTCACCAAATGATTTTGAACAAAAAACGTGTTTTGGGGTCACTGGTGGCGGTCCCATAAATGTTAGGGCGGCCCCCAAATATATCTGGGGGCCGTCACCTTTATGGGGGTCGCCTGTGTGTTTCGTCAGAATTTGGCAAACTTAAAAAAACCATATAAAATCAATCGTAAGTCCGTAGAAGTCGTGTCACCCGCCATTTTAAAGATAATTGAGTCTAGTTTCTTTTAAAAATACTTCCAAGTCATTATTCCAAATTTAAGTTAGTCAGAAATGCAAAATACTACATAGTGGTCAAAACTTTATGTTTTGTTTTGACGTAAAACTTGTAGTTTACTTTTTCTTTCTAGCCAAGCATTTCTAGTCAATATATATTTGAAAAATGGTACATTTATCTTTTCAAAATATTGATCTTAATTAAAAAAAATGAAATGGGGAGGAACTATTTTTTCAAATAAAATCAAGCTAAGTATACATCGTTGTATTTAATACACAAAACGACGACGAATATCTTTATGTGCATGCTAAAAGGTTATGTGTGTTTACTTGTATCTTAATTTTGATTAATATATATTATTAAGCGAGCATTGCTACCTATAATTGAGCTACGTATATATCTAAACTCATATGCCATGTGCACCATTTATTTGTTAATAGTTTTTTGGATTATGCCTAATAGGAATTATGCTATATTTCTTGCGTTAAATTGCGAAATTTTTTGTGCATTGCATATAGGCTTAGATAGTTATATTTACAAATGTTACATAAACATCTTGCAAATCATTGTTGAGTCTAGTAACCTTCTTGGGATTGAGGGTTCAATAGTGTGTCAAGTATGTTGGAAAATATAGTCATAAGATCATCGTTAAAACCCATCAATAAAATATCCCCAACACATTAACTCTCTTTCAAGTTTCAACAAAATGTCTAAATCTCTTCATCATCTTGCGTTGTTTGGCCTTGGATTGGTTAAACAAAATAAAAGATTGTATTAATACATTGGTAATTAAGTAAAAGAAAATGTATTTTTAAACTTTGCCTGCGCTTGCATTGTTCTAACACACACACACATAATTATATTATTTTTATAAACGTATAATATTTTATAAAAGATGTGTGTTGTATAAAAATGGTTAGGAAAATCATTTATATACTCATAAAATGTCAAAAACTATGCATACTATACATATCAACAAATAGTTTTTCGCACAAGCAAAATATATGACAATCTTGAAGTAAGAAATTAACTTGTTATTATTCATCAACCTCACCTTACAACTAGTCTTAGGATTAATGAAACACACTACAAAAATCTTTATTTGTTTTCTTTTAAAAAGAGTGTTCGTGAGGGTCAAGAAAGATTTCGAATATATATCGATTCATTATTCAAATTATGATTGATATTATTATCGAATCTAATTGACAAGTTTTCGAGTATGGACAAGAAATCAGATTCTTATTTGTCTAGCTTTAAGATTATATCAAAATATAACAAGAGATATTATCTTAAACCTACATACTCAATCACACTCGATTGATATGAAAATAACGACATCCCTTTCCAAGACGAGAAGAATATGCATCGGATCATCACTAACACTTGTGTAGATGATGTCATATTGAGTCTAATTGTCCAATAGTTGTGTTCTAAATATTTGGCAAATATATGCATAAAATACACAATGAAGTAGGATTGACGACTTGAATATTTTGTCCAAAATATTCAAGTAATTTACCTTGCAATGTAATTGGTAAAGTCATCATCTCCGAAAAGCCAAACATGAGAAAATGCACAACATATGTAACTTTGCTCAAACAATTCAAAAACACAACTCAAAACTCAAACTATCTTCTCATCAAAACTCTCTCTTACTTTATCAAATAAGCATAATATTTCTTCTTCACTAAATGAGAACCCTTTAACCATCTAAGGTTAGGATTAGGAAGAATTGAACATATTTCACAAACCATTTTCGTGCTTTTTTTCAATAAGTGATCGTAAGAGGATTTCGAATATGAAGATAATTATTATTCAAACGATAATCAATCTCATCAGTCAATCTAATTAAAAAATTAGACTATGACCATGAAATCAAGACTAGGATTTATCTAGATCACGGAAATAACAATCAAATGACCATAGATATTTTTTCGTGTCTACATGTTTAACCATCCTCGATTATTACATGAAATCATGAAGTCGATTGCAAGACAACAAGATTAGTCATCGAATTGCAATTCACACCTGCAATGAAGATGTTTCATTGAGTCTAAAGTGTTCAAATGTTGTGTTATTATTTATGGTTAAATTATTCATGCTAAACTTAACACACTCTAAGTAGGATTGACGACTTATGAATTTTCATCGGGAAACTCATAAGTACTCCAACTTGATATGCAAGTCTTGGACGTCATTTCCGAAAACTCAAACCAAGAACCCTTATAACTTATATAAGCTTCTCCTAATAACCTAATTTCAACACCATCTCTCAAATAGTGGGAAAATGATCCTTGCCCAAATTTGGCACCTCTATGGATTGATAGATCCTTCATCTTAGATTTAAGTAAATTCGCCCTATTGCATTAGATTTAAAGCATCTTCCTCTTATGAATCTCTTGCTTAAAAGTCCAACATACATGTAGCTAACCTTTAGTAAATCATCATCATTATTATAGAAAGAAACATTCATAAGATCTATTAAGGTAAATAACCTTAATTGGATTTCTTTCATAAAAGACATGCAAAGGTGCATTGTTTGAACACTCTCATTATAGAGTATTACACTTTGTCACCCTTAAGCATACTCCTAGGTTCTAGATGATTCATTCTTTCTTAAAATTACAACAACTTGCTTTCTCTCTCATTCACCCTTAGAATTCCACACATCTTGATTAGGATTATGTGAACCAGAATTAGAGCATGTTAGTTGAGTCATGTTAGGCCCCGTATGAAAAGACAATACAAATTATATCTTTGCTACACTTCATTAAGCAAATATAGGAATTCTATTTTGTCTAACATGAGAATGACTACTGGAGAACCTATTGCACTAGAAATTCAATTTGACCTAATGGTTGAATTGCTTCCAAGAGTGAAGTTGGGTTCGTGGTATAACCCATAAAAATGGTCGGGTTTAGCCTGAATTGAGCACCACTAGTGATAGTCTCATATTATTCATTCTCTAATTTGATTAAATGACTCTTCCAAAATATGCCTAATGATAGTCTACATTGATAGACATTGTATCTCATTAGAAGTGCACACTAAGCAAGTAGAAATAAGGTTTCTCCTTGGTCAATCTAGAATACTTGCATCTCACGTATGTGTTTTGAAGTTTCAAGATGATAACTTGCTTCTATGTAATGCAATTATATGCCTTCATCATTATTTTGATGCTCAACGTTTATTTGCTTAGCTATTAAATCATGTCTATTATAAAGGCATTTGTTTTTTTCTAGCAATTTAGATAAAATATCTCTTAGTTTATCTATATAACACATGCTTCTAAATGCTAAATGCTAACATGTTTTACATGATGATTACATTTAAAATTATCATGTTTTGTTTGCGTCATCTTACATGACTTACATGTTAATTGTGCACCTGCACTATGTTAGGTTGATGTATGAGAAATAAGGTTTAGATGTTATACAGTCTTACACATTAATCTTGTTGATTATTGTGTCGATGTATGCTTAGATAAACTTGCATGCTTATATCTATATGTCTTATACATCTATGTGTATATTTTCTCAGTCTAGAATATCCTTCTTCGCGTCCGCGTCACAAATCTAAATTTTCAAAAGAGTCATAAAATGGTCTTAAATCTTCTAAGTCTTTTTTCACACATTTCCTTAATCATCATCTCCCTTTCTTCCAAATAATCAACTCTTTGTCACAGAAAAGTTAGATGCAAATCTAATACCCTTCCAAGTTGGTTTGACAACTTAAATATTTCATCCAAAATATTCAAGTATCTTTAACTTGCAATCGCAAACGTTAAATGTCATATCCAAAAATCCCTATTCAAGCCTTTTAACAACATTAGTTAAAACGCTCTCTATTTCTCTTCGACGAAAACATTCTTTCTCTTCGACGAGACATTCTTTCTCTTTGACGAAAACATTCTTTTTCTTCGATGAAAACATTCTTTCTCTTCGACGAAAACATTATTTCTCTTCGATGAAACATTCATTCTCTTCGACGAAAACACTCTTTGTCTTTCGATCACACCTCTTTCTTCTCACTCAACCACGCCTCTTCAACCATAGAGATTGCTAATCTCTTTCCTTCACTATTTCCGCTACCACCTTTAAGACAACCATATACCTCGTCGTGTGATTGTTCTATGAACATTCGCAATGCTCGAGAAGAGCTACATAACTTTGTGTGTGTAGCTTATCGTACGTTAACCACCATCCGTCTTGACATTGTCAAGCTCGTCGCCTCCCATCTTCATTTGTTTTCTTCTTTATTATTATTATTATTATTTTCGCGTACGGAACACACTGAAGATAACATCGCCGACATTCTTTCTTTACCCCTCAAGCACGATTCGTTAAATTATCTTCGTCAAGGTTTAGGAATGATGGAACACATTCTATAAATCGTTCTCTTCTTTTCTTCTAGTTTCAATTCTGGTATGTGTTCCATTCCGTGTCGTGACAACTTAATTACTTCAGTTGAAGTATTTTAAGCATTTTTAATTGGCGAAATTCAAATTAAAATGTCACTCCCTTCACAAAATTTGTCAAAAACCAAGCCATCTCCTGTTGGCGGTCCAGTGGCCCCAAAAACTATTCTGGCGGACCCCAGATATGTCTGGGACCGCCGGCAGCAGGCTTGTGATATATGTCATTTCTTTTTCAAATCATAAAACGAACATCCTTTCTCTATCTCTCTTGCTGCTACGAGTTAACGTCTATCCTCCTATCTCAACACTCATAAGCATCATTGCTTATATTATCAATAGTCAAGTGAATTTCATCATGAAATGCGTCTCATTCTCAAACACAATCCTTAGAATCTTCATACTCACAAATCCCCTCACATCTTGGTCCTCACTTCTCGTAAACGTCTTTTCTCACCTCAAATGGCCTTTTCATTTCTGAGCGGTTCTTCTCACTTTCAAGAGTCCTTTCACTTCTACTAGTCTTCTCGCTTCTGATAGTCGCTTCACCTCTAATAGTCATTTTGCTTCTAATGTTTCCTCTCACACCTAAATGTTCCTTTTCACTTCTTACATATCCGTTTTATATCAAAAATGACCCTAAAAAGATGAAAAATGGATATATTATGCTTGTATATTTTGTGTTTTGTCTTTTGTGATGTGTAGGTACAGATATTGCAAAAATCACAAGAAAAGAACCAAAAACCGGACAAAAATGAACACGAGACGGAATGAGTACACAAGAGCCGGGAATTATCAAACTTTGGTCAACAAAAGTCAACCATGGTCAAACATCGGTCAACTCACAAGAAGATAAAACCTCTGAAATTATCAAAAAGCCCTTAAATGTTAAATCAGTTTCACCAAAAGTCCCTAAACCAATAACACCGTTAGTCCTTTGTTACTTAGGGACTAACGGTCGTTAAATCAAATGTTAACCCTTAGCCCTAAACTGAGCCCAAACAAATAAACCAAATCCCGTGGCCTAATTCCTTTTATATAAGCCCAAGTCAACCCTTAACCGGGTCAAACAAAGATATTAAAAGAGAAAAAAGGGCGCGAAGGTGTTTTTACTATTTACCTTCGTCCCAAACTTCACCATGCGTCAAAATCAAGTGGGTAAAACCCATTCCCTTCACTCATCCACGTGGCCTCAAAGATGCTAAGTACTAAGCTCCACGTTGGCAAGCAAAAAACGTCATCAAAGGCCAATGATTGGCTAGCTCTGACAAAAGGAATGGCACGTGTACATCAAAGAAACACACCAAATGAGGGAATTTGCACTAAAATCAGTGCAAAAGAAGCACAATCACTTCCCAATGAATGGATTGCCATGCTGGCAATCTGTGTGCTCTATTTTTATCCAACGGCTAATAATCAAGATCTAATGATTAGAAGGAATGAAGGGTTGAGATCAAGTGGAGCGTGTATGAGCCTAGAACCTTCCCTCTTGGCCTATAAAAGGAGCCTCATCCTCACTCACAGACACCTAAAATGCATGTCTAGTTCCCCGCTAATATCTTGCTATATATATATATATATATATATATATATATATATATATATATATATATATATATATATATAGTAGGGATCCGGTGAGAAGAAAAACTATAATGAGAAGAATAAAAAGGATTTCTAACCACACATTTTAAATAGGAGAGAGAATTTTAATGGGAGATGCATCCATTTTTGTAAGTGCATCTTAAATGTGTGGTTGTGGTTTCTTCTTATCATTCTCATTTTAAGTTTTCTTCTTATTTGATCATAACTATATATATATATATATATATATATATATATATATATATATATGTGTGTGTGTGTGTGTGTGTGTGTGTGTGTGTGTGTGTGTGTGTGTGTGTGTGTGTGCGCGCGCGCACTTGTCTACTAACTTTGTTTTGTAGCACACATCCATATCTTGATTCCTTGGTGCCCCAAACAAGGGGGAGCATACACCAAGGGGGAGCACTTGCAAGCGTTCTACTCATTTAAATTGCATCGAACTTCTCAAGCATCGATGGTAATTTATTTATGGATCCGTTATAGTCGATATACAAGGAATGTAATTATCATGGAGACGTAATGAGCAAGGAGGAGTTAGGAGATATGTGGGTAAATAGCATGGAGTTGGTAAAACCATAATGATAGAAGACTTCACTGGATGATGCAAGCTCACCTTTATAGGAAGATAGGATCGGGGATTGTCAAATACAATGAAGGGTTCATTCGTATTCCAAATACTTCACCTTCTCCACTTCAAAATCCCCACTTAACCATAAGGTCATCTTTCATACTCTTTCAAACTTATATACTTGAAGTACCTACCTTGTTTTCAAGCCTTCCTCTCATTTCTCATAACCTCGTCTAAATTATCCAAGAAACACACTAAACCCACCGCACCTTATTTCTATGTTGTACTTCTACTCCTCCAACCAATTATACTTGGATCACGTACCTCTTTTCCTTATTATTTCTACCTATTACACTCGAAGAACTTACCCTTTATTGTCTTGCCTACTTCTCACCTCTCATGACCTTTTTTAAACTATCCAAGGAACACACAATCACCTTACACCTTTTTTTTCCTGTCATTTCTTCTCCTCATACTTCTAAACCTATATACTCGGAGCACCCTTATCCTCTTCTATTCCTCCAACATATATACCCGGTGAGTATTCCTCTTTCATCGTCTTCACTCTCAAACCTCCAACCTATATGCTCCAACCATAATCCACATTATACCTTTTTACTTCGACAAAGGGGGGAGAAGAGAGTGTAAACTAGTAACTTTTAAACTTTACTATGTGCTATAGTTTACATATTTTGTCATCATCAAAAAAAGGGAGATTGTTAGTGCAAATATTATGATATTTAATCTATACGATCTCTTTATGTTTTGGTGATGACAAACATGTGACTTGTAATACGTAACGTAAAGTGCACAAGTTACTCGTAATCACAAATCATCTATGCATATTGATCTACATTTCTACGACGTCTCAAGTCTACAATCAACAACGAATTTGTTTGGGAACGTCTCTTGTTTACACAAATCATCAATGCATACATGCATCAACATCTCTGGACGTCTCAAGTATGCATCAAGACGGACATTGGTTTACACCCGACATAAATCACATAAGGTATGTACACTTGTAGGATGATCAAAGAAATAAGTTTTTGTCTTAAACTTTACATTTTTATAAATATAACAAAATAATTTTTTCAAAAATTAATTAGACAAATTACTTTTTTAATTATAAAGAAATGTATTATGTAGTAATTATTTCAAAATTCAAAATCTGGTTCTTTTCCCTCCAAAACATATTAAACTTTCACCAGACAAGTTTGTCACCACAAAAAGAAAAAACAGGAGCGTCTGTCAGGGCGGTCCTTCAAAATAGGCCGGCGGACCCCTTAAATATCCGGCGGCCCCCTAATATATCTGGGACCGCCGTTTTCTGACAGGCAGTTTTCAGATCCTATTAATAGTGGGTCACCTCCAAGTATTTTTACAACCTTTTTTGCACGAATTTCTTTCAGTTTTTTCTCTCTCTAAATCTCCCTAGATCTCTCTAAATATTTGATCATTTAACTTGTTTAATCTTGTTTAAATGTGATATGATCTTCTATCCTTTCCTTTTTCCCTCAAGTGCAAGAGAAGAACTTTCGTCATCGTCAAGATACGAAGTTATGTAGTCTAGTTTAGTTCATTTGTAACATTTATTATATATAGATCGCGTCCATATCTTTCATTCTTGTATAGTTGTGTAGATCCAGTTAGTGTATAAATCCGGAAGTGTTAACGGTGTGTCGAAAAATACTGTAAGCGACGCGGTTTATGTGTTTAGGCCTTAAAACACAAGGTTTGTTATGTTGGGCCATAAAACATAACAGGTTTGGTTGTACCCGAAGAAGAACTCGACATCTAGCTTAGTGTCGGAAAATAATGTAAGCAACTTGTATGGTTTTCTCCGCTAAGAAGGGAGCTTGTTGACTAGTGAAGTAACTCTCGAGTTGGGTACTCGGGGAGTGGAGTAAGGCGAAGAGGAGCTTCGTGATCGAACCACTATAAATCATCGTGTTCGGTTTGCATTTCCTCTTACTTATCTCTTTATTCTTATATTTGCATTTACCGCTTTATATACATGCATGATATAGATGATTGTGTGACTAGTAGTTTATATTGTTGTGTTTATATTTGTGTCATGGATATTGTGTTTATAGTTATGTCATTGAATATGCTTTACTACCATATGTATAGTTATTGTAGAACTAGTATTAACACTCTTTATATTGTGTCACCATTGATCGGGTATTTGAAATAAAAGATTTAAAGTTTTTAATTGGAAACGTATTCAACCCCCCTCTATGGTTTCCACATAACCTATTGCGTCATCACACCGTTGCTAGTGTAATGTGAAGTATTCCCCTAATTCAATTGGGAGTTGGTTAAAAACGTACCTACGTGATCACCTAAGTAAGGGCTCATAAAATTGCATCTCCTACCCAATAGTTAAATCACTCGCATTAAATACTTACCTAACCATCCTACCAAATGTGAGGCTTCATTTGATTAGTCGCGTTTCAATAAACGTCTAGCTAAGCAATTTAAAACTAGTTTTCTACTGCTTAACGCGCACATCACTAGCAAGAAACAATAAGTTTAGATATTACAATTAGGTTTCATAAAGTCATAAGTAAACACAATAATATTTAGCATAACATGTTAACAAGAAGAAAAGAAAAACAAATAATCAAACAATATAAAGACATTATTAAATGATTAATGAATGAATTACTTAACTTCAATATAACATGTGAGGATATGAGTAACCAAGGGAATAAAAAGCCCTAAAATTCGCCTATAGTACCAGCTCTAAGACTTTCCAAGTTTTCACACACGAAATAATGAAAATAATGCCTATATTATATATATATATATATATATATATATATATATATATATATATATATATATATATATATATATATATATATATATGGGTCCGGTTTATTGAGAAGATTTTTATTTGAGAAGATTGACGAAATTGCTTAGTTGATAAAATTGATTCATATTTTTTATTTGATTCCACAAGTAAATTCATTTAAAGTGAATCAACAGCGATAAATCACAAATTTTGATTCACAATCAATTGCTAAATCGAGTTATGGTAGATGATTTATTAAATTTGTATAGAAGATTTAACATTTTACTTATATTGAAAAAACGAGAGATTTTTTACTTGTTTCGAATTTTTTTTACAACATTTGAATTATAATACACATTAAAATAAGCGTTTTACCCCACTTGAAAAAACTTGAATCAAAGTTAAAAATATATTATTTTTGAAAACCTTCTCATTATTCAAATAAAATATCTTCTCTTAATCGATCCGGCATTCTTATTTATATATTCTATATATTATATATATATATTTTTATATATATATACTATATCTATATATATAATGGTGAGGGAATTTTAAAAGAGATGCATTCACTTTTGTAGGTGCATATCAAATATGTGGTTTGTACTTCTTTTATTTATTTTTTCATTTGAATCTGTATATATATATTATATATATATTATATATATATATATATATAATATATATATATATTTATATATTCTATATATCTATTATATATAATACGACATTGGAGGGCGTTCGAGTTATTACCCGTAGTCGTCGATTCTGGATTATGGTTTTGCCTCGCCTCATTGAGTTTGACGTCATCACGAAAGCTCGTGACGCAGTCACCATGTAGTGTCTTGACGCCGTCACCCGTCAGGAAGGCCATCGAGATTTATTGAGTCATCAAAATCGCATTTATTTTAGCACTTTCTAGGCACTTTTGGTGAAGGCGTCAAAAAGGTGGTCACAAAGCTAAAAAGTTGTCATTTGCCTTGTTTCTTCTCCAAATCGAGGCCAAGTCACGTGCATTCCATCCAAGTGCTTCCCAAATGTCTAAAACACAAAAATAAAGGATTAAGTACAATAATCGGGCATATTTGCATGATTTTAAAGGTAAAAATGACCCCAAAAAGTGTATAAAATTACACATCATTAGAATATCAAAAAGTAATAGGTTGGGTTAAATGGAAAAATATTCTCCTCGACATCGAGAATGGGGGTTTAAGGGTCGGTAGTCTCTTAGAAAAAATCTCCGCCTCTTCGGTAAATGGAAATGGCGTTTTCTAGTCGAGAAGAATGCCATTTGGTGCACAGTTATTACAGATTTATATGGGATTAATGGTGGTTTCGGATCGTCTCCAAATTCCTTCAGTATTAGAGGCATTTGGTGTGATATAATCAGGTCGATTTCGTGTATTGGATACATTGATAGCACTTTGAATCAATCTTTTCCTGTTGACGTCTCTACTGGTGTTAATACTTATTTTTGGTCTGATCCATAGGGTGGTACTGGTCTTATTCTAAAAGATTGTTTCCCTAGATTATTCGCCCTAGAGAACCAGAAAGAGTGTAAGGACGACGTCCTATGGTAATATTTAAAACACTAAATAATCTCTTACAAAATTGGTTTGCAAAAATTCGCTTTTAAAAAACGCTGCAATTGTTAAGCATTGCTCTTTGAACTTCTTGGGTATCTTATAAAGGTTAATATATTTTTGTAGAGGGCATCACTTAAGAAATTGCCTACCGGGTCTAATCTATCTCATCGTGGAGTTGTCTTATCCTCGTCTTGTTGTCCTTTGTGTGAATCAGCGATCGAGGAACTTGATCACTGCTTGGTCAGTTGGTCCCTTCTCATCCTAATATGGAGAAAAGTTTAAAGATGGCGGAGCTTAGATCCATGGGGTGTCTACTAGTGTTAATACTCTTTTTGGTCCGATCCATGGGGTGGTACTGGTCTTATTCTAAAAGATTGTTTCCTTATATTATTCTCCTTAAAGAACCAAAAGGAGTGTAAGGCGATGCCTTCGAAAACTTTAAAGTGAAAACTATTACGAAATCGGGGCAAAATTCGCTTATAAAAATGATGCAATTGGTAAGCATTGCCTTTGGAATTCTTGCGTTCTTAGAAAGGTTAATATAACGTGGAGGGTATCACTTGACAGATTGCCTACTCGATCTAATCTCTCTCATAGTAGCGTTGTCTTATCCTCGTCTTGTTGTCCTTTGTGTGAATCCATCGTCGAGGAGCTTGATCACTGCTTGATCAGTTGTTCCCTTCTCACCCTAATATGGAGAAAAGTTTGGAGATGGTGGAGCTTATATCTACTTGTGGTGTTCCCGTCGTTCTTCATCCCCGATATCCTTACATGTATAATTAGGAAACATGGTTATAGTCATCGGTTAAATAAATCTTATAGAGAGTTTTGCACTGCACTTTGTGGGTCATTTGGAAGTGGTGTAATAAGATCGTGAATGCTAAGTCTGAGGCGGTTGTTGGCATTAAGGATGAGGACATTTTCCCTTTTATACATAGGTTATCTAAAGTGTTGTTCTCAGCCCGTTTTAAGTCTCACAAAGCTATCTGGATTTGCTCGATTGCGAGGCCCTTTGATGTCTTGACCATTATGTAACGTTTCTGTACTTTTCTTTTCATGGGGTTTCCTTGTAAATAGTCTTGGTTTTGCCTGTTTATACCTCTCTTTCGTATCACTGTAGACCTTCTTATAGACTCTTCTTCTGAATAAGATTTCAGTTATTTCAAAAAAAATTATTGAAAGATTAGCAATCAAAATTACGATTTACATCATTTTTATCGAATTTTTGTAGGGAATATGTCACCCAATAGTAACTAAGTTTTATGAGTGTTTGAATTTGATACCTCAAACTTTATATTTAACCATAAAAACCATCAAAGTTTTAAGACTGTTTCATTCTTATAGTAATATTCTAAAATTAATGTGCTTAAAGTATTCGTATATGCATCAACTTGTTGTACATTAATTTTAAACATTCACCCTTTCGAATTTAACTACTTCCAACCAATTTTATGTACAACCCGTTAATGCACGACTAAACATAAACAATAATCACATAATAATAACCATGTTTGAGAATCGTTTCGTTCAAGTCACTGTAACGTAAAAATTACACAAAAATGCAACAATTTAAGAACTTTAATAGTTTCTTTAATTGATATAAAGTTTGAGGTACACAATTAAAACAAATCTCAAACTAATATACTATTTAATGATTTTTATCTTTTTTTTCACATGATCAGCTCAACAACTTCAATATCTACTTGTGTTGTTTCCAAAGAGTAGCTAATGACTCCTTCCTCTCAAAATAATTATTACTCCACCAAAAATATATAATTTAAAATATGATTTTTTTTTTGAACGGCAAAATTTTATAAACTAGCAAGGAGCTAGAAAAGAAATTACAAAGAAATTAAATGCAGGGGTTTATTTTAAGCCAATCTCCCTAGAAAACTTCCTATACAAAACTTACTATTACACCAACAAAGAGAAACGGGAGGAAGACACTATATTCTCAAAAGGAGCGATCTTGCGGCTTATTAACATCAAAAGTGGAACGATTCCGAAATCCCCAAATAACACCACAAGAGCATCGTTAGAAGGACTCCTTCCAAAAAACCTTTCACTGAACCCGGTGAAGACGATTAGAAGAGAACACGGTCCCTATTTGAAGATCGAAACGACAAAGCTGGAAATCGATATTCCCAAACGGCTAAACACGATGCAAAACCTCCGAGATAGAGAACATCAAAATAACAAATGATGGACATCCCTTCTTCATCCGAAAAAAAACAAAGGGCAAGTGGAAAAAAAATAAAGTGGACTCCAAATACATTTTTGGACCAGATTGTATCTAGTAGGAATACACCCCCGACGAGCTCGCCACATATAAAAATTATCTTAATAGGAATTAACTCAAACCACCTAGTCGGCTCAGGAAATGAGAGGGGAAGCACCAAACTCATCAATAGCAGACGAGTATCTTTCACACTAAATTCATCATGCTAGAAGGGAGGAGAAATACCATACGATCATTCATACGTTGAAAGAACCACTAAAATTCAAAACCGAACTTAAATCTGAGGAATTATTGCGGTTCGACCCCTCTCTAATGATCTCGAAAAAGACGTATCCGGGGAGGGGGAACCAGTCTATCTTAGCCGCCACACAAATATTGGGAGCAGAATCAAGGGCAAACAAACGCGGACACAACTCACACAAGGGAATATCCCCTATAGTTTTCACTTAGTTAATTAATTAATATTGTATGTACACTTTGTAATCATGAATTTAGATAAAAATGATATAGTAAGTTTGATTAAACTTTATTATTTATTTATGATAGTAATACGGGTTAAATTGTGATCGAAAGAAATATAGGCAATAATTTAAACAAAGAGTACAATTTTATTTTTTTATAAGCTAGTTTTATTACCGGGCCTTACTATATGTTTACTTAGTTCTAATTTTAAGGTGAGGTTTCAACTAAAGGTTATGTTATTGGTACCCTTTACTTCATATGTTTTGTATTTTTCTACAATCTTTAGTTCTTTTTTCACTCACCGTTTACAGTACAAAATAGTTTTTTTAACAGTTTTTGTTTCATATTTTTTATCAATTTAATACTTTTGACTTGTTACACTTTATAATTTTTGTTCCGCACATTCTGTTTCACAATTTTATAACATAAATAAAATTTAAATTTTTAAAAAAACCAAAAAAAATAGAAAGGTATTACAATCACTTTAGTGAGATATTAATAACCTATATCTCATTATTAAATGCGTCAGATAAACCCTCTTTCCGTTTCACAAAATTATAAAAATAAAAGAAAATTAAAAATAAAGAAAAAAACAAAAAAGTAAAAGAGTATTATTTGTAAAAATAAGATGTCTTTTTAACTTAAAGTTTTCATCTAGAAGGTCCTATGTGTCCTCCTTTCTTTCTTTATCATCATGTACAATATTTTTGGAATGTGCCTCTCTAGTCTCTACAAAGACCTTGAGAAAATATTTATCCCCTTAAGTCATATATAATCATTTATATGTCCACTGCAAATTTATGATATATAGCTGTATGATATTATATTAGAAAATATAATATGTATGAATGTTTCTTAAAGCATCTCCAATGGGTCAAATGATGAAAAGTTTTTTACTATTTTAAAAAGTTTTTTTAGTAGTTTTATTGCATTGTATGAAAGACTTTTTAAAAAGCTTTTTACAAAGACTTGATAAACCTCAAGTCTTTGTAAAAAGTTTTAGTGATTAAATCTTGTATGCATTGAATGCATTAAATGCATCAAGTCTTTGAAGACTTGATACATTGGAGATACTCTTATGCTGCTATTATCTCCAATGCAAAAAGTCTTTAATGACTTTTTGCATTGAATGCAATTAATACATAACATAAAAGTGATTAAGTGAATGATAGCTTTTAACAAAGACTTGTTGTTTGCCAAGTCTTTGCAAAAGGTTATTCAAAAAGCTTTTGCTCTAATGTTTAAAAAATAGCAAAAATAGCTTTTACGTTTACGACTTTCTATTGACCTGGGCAAAAAAAAAATCCCCTTTATTGAAAGAAAAAAGATTGTCATTTAATATGAAAAAAAACAAACTATTAAACATGAGACCGAAAAAACAAACCCGAAAAAAAAAAAAAACCCCGCAACAACGCGCAAAAAATTAACGGCCGCAGCAACGCGCGGGTAATCTTGCTTGTTTATATTGTATTTAATAAAAAGAGGGTACCATATATTCTTCAAATCCATATATGACACGAGAAATGATAATAGAAGAGAAGATTTGCTTAGTTGGGATTGTTCTATCTTTTAGGCTTATAGAATGACATATTAAGTTGTACCGGGTCGAACAGGTACATATATGAGAAGTGGTCTAAGAAAATGGTTGAAGATGGTTATGAGGATATCTCGGTTAGACCGTGTGCATCTGAGTCAAAGACTCCCTGCTCAAGTAATCTGGAAAAAAAAGAACTCATACGCTTATAATACAGTACTATATTAGACCAATTATACCTGGTAATTTTTCATACGTGTTAGTAAAACATAAGTCAACTATCAACATAGTTTTCATGGACGTTATTTACAATTACCTGTAACATAAATATGTCCATCAGTACGTTTTGCGGTCCACTTGCAATCATGTGCGCCACATATTATAAAGGATGTTGTCATTTGGCCAAAATTTCAAATATATGCATCACGCAATTAAGTTTGATAATGGACATTGTTTTGATGTTTTCCTTGAATACTTTAGGCAACAATTATGTGTAGGTTTGAAGCTTTGGTCACAATTTAATCATGGGGGTCATGTTTATCAAGTAGACAAAGGCTATATTACTATTCAAAATTAACAAACGAGAGTTAAACGGGTGGTAGACCGGTAGTGCTTAGCGTTCTCTTATGTGAAGATTCAAGTTCAAACTGCACATCTAATTAAATTTATGACATTCAAGTGCGTAGCTCAACTAGTTATGAAAACTTTACGTGAAAATTATCACTTTCTTCAAAATAAATAGACACTCTTCTAAAATACTCTCTCCTTTCCAAAATTATTGTCCCCGACAAATAACACACAATTTAAGAAAAAATGCATTTATTACTGCTTTCTCTTTCTTACTTTTTGACAGAATGACAGTTTTAGCCTTATCTAATTTATTAAAGTCGTTTTTAAAGTTTGTAATAATAATTTCAAACAATGGTAATATAATAAACTTGATCAAACTTCTCTATTTATTTTTAGTAATGAACAATTAAATTGAGACATCTCAAAAAAGAAACGTAAACAATAAAAATAAAACGGACGGAGTAAGTCATTGATAATGTTCATGGTTAGGTTGTAGGGTGTGGGTACGGGAAGAGTTCACGGACCTAATTTATCTTTTTGTTTCTCCGGGCATGGACGAAGCTTTAGTAGGGCTAAGTTGGGCTTAGCCCCTCCAAAATTATATTATAAATATACACATTAGGTGAATAAAACGGCGGCGTTTTGACCTTGCTACAGTAACGGGCTGCCCTGCCCAATTGTTTTTTTTTATTTTTTATTTATATATATTTGTATGCACAAAGTATGAGTTAAAAAAAAAATATTACAAAAGTTCTGATTTATTCAGATAAAAAAAATACCCGCGGAAACATCTTCGATACCTAATA
>BQNB010096744.1:0-25551 GCA_026074375.1 Tanacetum coccineum | reverse complement strand
ATATTTATTTAAACAAGTTTGACGAGTCACAAATGAGTTACACGTGTTATGCAGGTTTGGTTTAGGGTTGAGTTTATTGACACGATTAGTAAATGAGTCGTGTTTGGATAAAAATCAAATAATAACCAATCAACCCGTAAACCCGAACACGATTCAGTTGTCGCTCCTACTACAAACGGTTGTACATACGTCATATGATGGTTGCTTAATGTGTGCAAATTAAAAAAGGAGAATTGATTTGCACGCTCAAATTTTTGATTGAGACTCTTTTTTGTGTGCATTATATATTTATATAATGTTTACAACAAGCAAGATTACCCGCGCGTTGCTGCGGGCGTTAATTTTTCGCGCGTTGTTGCGGGACGTTAATTTTTTTTTTTTTTTATTTATTTATTTTTATTTGTTTATTCGCGCGTTTTTTTTATGTTTAATAATGTAAGTTTATTTTTTCTTGCACGTTACTGCGGGGCGTTAATTTTTCATGCGTTGTTGCGTGTCATTAATTCTTTTTTTTTCCTTTAATTTTGTGCGAGTTTATTTTGTCGGTCTCATATTTAATAGTGCGGGTTTACTTTTTCAGTATCGTGTTTAGTAGTTTTTTTTATGGTCTTACGCGTTGTTGCGTCGCGTTAAAAAAATGTTTTTATTTTTTTTTATTTTTTTTGCAAATTTTTTTTTGGGTCTCATGGTGTAAAATGACACTGTTTAAGTCAATTCGGAAATGTTACCGCGGGTATTTTTTTATCTGAATGCGTCGGTACTTTTATAACATTTTTTTCCTCCCTATTTTGTGCCGACAATTTTTTTTTTAAAAAAAAGAAAAACTAATTGGGCCGGCCCAAATTTTTGGGCTAACTTAAAATGAATAGTGAAAGTAGGTTAAAAACGCCGTCGTTTTAATTCTAGTATCGTGTCTAGTAGTTTTTTTATGGTCTTACGCGTTGTTGCGTCGCGTTAAAATTTTATTTTTTTTATTTTTTTTGCGAATTTATTTTTTTGGTCTCATGGTGTAAAATGACACTGTTTAAGTCAATTCGGAAATGTTACCACGGGTATTTTTTTATGTCAATGCGTCGGTACTTTTGTAACATTTTTTTCCTTCCTATTTTGTGCCAACAATTTAAAAAAAAAAAAAACTAATTTGGCCGGGCCAATTTTTTGAGCTTCTTTTTGGTCCAGCACGTAGCACTGTAGCAGTGCTACAGTGCTTAAAATAAATAGTGCACATAGGTCAAAAACGGTGTCGTTTTGAATCAAAAATGTGTAAGATAGTAATGTGATTTAACTGCTTATACATTAAAGTGTCCCGATTAATAATATAACTGTGCGAATCACCTCCGTAAAGAAAGTTATGTGTGCAAACATTTAAAGGCGCATGTGTGTATACAATTATGCATGAATGCATGATGTTACACCGTGTAAGAATAAGGTACTACAATTATTAGGTTGGTATCGTGTCGGTAACTTAAATAATACACATGACACGTTATATCCACTCAGCTACCTCATCCATTCCCATTTTTAAATGGAAAAATAAATTTTCACACAAAGTAGCAAAAACATATTTTGGATACGTTTTAGTTTTTTACTGCAAGCTAAAATTAGGTTGATCGGGCTTATTTTTATGTTAATTATGAATATTTACAAGTATTACATTTTTTTATAAGGTTTGTATCCGGTAAATTTCATATAGAAAATGATAATGACAAAGGTGAAAGTGAAGCATGATCATGCTTCAAGACATGCCATGAAATACAGATACAAGTAAACTTAGAGCGGAGGGTGACCTAAAGACGAATAACGTGTTATTCGTCTGTCACCTCTGTGTCGCCTCAACCTCCAATAACTAAAATCTCCTCCTTCACAAAAATATAATAACATGTTATGGGTCCCACAAAAACCTCACAAAAATTACCCCACTCAGAAAAAAATAAATAAACAACGCACGCGGGCTAAATGGCGAAATGCCTAATGGCTTCTAAATGGCGAGCTGGGTGGTATGGTTGATGACGTATAATGGGTACGACAGGCTTTTGGGCCTGGGTCGTACCAATACATTTGGGCCCCGACCCAACTAAATAAATAACAAGTTTAACGGGCCGGAGTTAAGCCAGAACTATACTGGCCACGACCCGGATACAACTAGACGGACGCGGATCGACTACAAGTCACTTCCGCAAGCTATCCATGGATCAACTAACGTCCTCGGAAGGTAACCCCGCGTCAGCAGTCACGATAACCGTGGACCCTTGCCCGACAAGGGTCTCACTCCGGCCACTACAATTGTAGGCGAAATACTAAGAAACTCTAGTACTAGACTCCCCTATAAAAAGGGGTCCTCTGACACACCAAAAGGTACAATTTTCTCACTCCTCCCAATACACACACATACTCTCTGACAACATGTGTACTTACTCTCACGCCGGGGTCTAATCATGGGGTCCGTCCCCACGGTAAGGCTAACGGTTTACTTTCACTTATGTAGGAAATCATTTCAGTTACTTTGTTTAGTACAAGATCTAACCCCAATAGAGCTTGAAGGTCCAGCCCAGCAAGTGATCTGAGCCCACTCAATACCCCGCCACATATTTTGTACTAACAAGTTGGCGCCATCCGTGGGACACGTACACAACTGCGTTTCTCAAAATACTCACCATGAGCGAACCAGAAAATCTTGTTCCCACTCCGCCCACGTCCGCCGTGCCAAGTATAATGGGAAAAAGAAATGAGCAAATCTTAAGGGACCCAAATGGGCCAGCGTCCGACGCAGCCCTCCGAGAGTACTGTGACAAGTATTATCATCAGTTGTTACCAATAATAGCTGAAAAAATCCATCAAGAAAAAGTGCAGCAAGAAAATCTGAAAGAAGTGAAAGCCCGTCTTAATTTTGAAGGATGTTCCGGAAAAAACTCAAAGATCCAAGAAGTATCGCAACACTCCGAGTCCAGAACACTGGACGCAAGAGATCTTAGGAGGAAGCTAAGGTCCAGACGCTCCCGTAGCATGTCCGGAAGTCCTAAACAAAACCCTAGCGTCTTCTCCAGGATAAGACGTGACCGGTCGGAATCCCCCAGGCATAGGCCGGAAGGAAGAAGGGATGGAGGAATCTTCAATAGACTAGGAGGTAAAGGAAAGAGTGTGTCCGCGCACTCGAAAAGCCACTAACACAGTCACCATTCAAGAAGAACGGATTCCTCTCCAAAAAAGCGTTACCATGAGGGGACATCATCACGTGATACAGAAGCATTCTCCGAAAGCGAAGATAGCAGGGGTGGACACTAGAAGTCAAGGTCGAAGAAGGCAATGTCAAGCATTGAAGAAGATGAACTATCCCAATCATGGGTATGCGAAGAGACAGATCCCTTCACACCCCGTATCCGCAACTTCGAACTCCCAAAAAAGAGTCGGATGCCAAACAACGTCAAAACATATGACGGAAGTGATGATCCGAAAGATCACTTGAAAAATTTTCAAGCAGAAGCAAAGGTGGAACGCTGGGCAATGCCGACATGGTGCCACATGTTCAATTCTACACTCACTGGGTCCGCTAGGGTATGGTTTGACGACCTTCCTCCGGAGTCCATAGACAGCTATGATGATTTGAAAAAGGCATTCCTAGCGAACTACCTTCAACAAGATAAGTGTATCAAGGATTCGGTAGAAATCCACCACATCAAGCAGAGAGAAGGGGAATCCACGAAAGATTTTGTGCAAAGATTCAAAGCTGAAAGCAGGCATGTTAAAGGAGCCCTAGAATGTATGAGAATATTCCAAAGTCAATGGATGAAATGATAAGGGTAACCACAACATTCCTCATAGGAGAGGTGGTAGCTTCCAACCAAGCACGGAAGAAAACACTTCCAGCATGGAGGCAACATGAAGCAGGGAGAAAATAAAATTTTAACAGAATGAGAGATTTTAGGAATCAACAGAGATCAGAGCGGAGATGTGACAAGTTCACACTCCTCACTAAATCCTCGAAAGAAATTTTAGCTCTAGACAAAGGCAAATTCAAGGCTTCGCCACCAATGACAACCCCCGTAGAAAAAAGAAACAACAACAAGTTATGTGAATTTCATGGGCAAGTAGGACATAACACTGACGAGTGTATGCATCTGAGAAGACAAATTAAGGAATTAATCAAAAGTGAAAAGTTATCGCACGTAATCAAGTAGCTAAAGCAAGGTAGCAGAAAGGATTAGCCAAAGGCAGTAAAAAAGGGAGAAATATCAGGAAAGGATAAGCATCTGATAATCTTAATGGTTCAACCATGGAAAAGGGTGGCCAGGCAAAGGATTACACAAAGTTTCTCCCCTGATCCGAAGATTTTGTTCCCGCCTTTAGAGGAGGAGGACGGAACAGAAGGCCCCATGATCATTGAGGCAGAAATAGAAGGCCACTTCATACACCGCATATATGTGGACGGAGGATCGGCTTCAGAAATACTGTATGAACATTGCTTCAATAGGCTCCGTCCGAAAGTAAAAAACCAAATGGTCCCGGCTACTGCACCCCTCATTGGCTTCAGTGGAGAAGTTATATGGCCAATGGGACAAATATCGTTGCCAGTCAAAATAGGGGATGCGGAAAATTCAACCTCCACATGGATGAATTTCGTGGTGGTGAGATCACCATCTTCGTACAATGGGATCATAGGAAGACCAGGGATAAGGAAAATTCAAGCAGTGCCATCGACAGCTCACGGAATGCTAAAATTCCCAGTTCCAGGAGGAATACTTACTATGCGGAGCAACAAGATAATTCCACTTGAATGCATGATGGTCTCCGGATCAGAAGCACAGACTTCCAACGCCGTTCAGGCAACATAAGAAAGAATCAAGGTGGCAATTCATCCAGAATACCTAGAGCAAACAATTGCAATAGGCTCCACTCTAACAGAGGAAGGACATAAAGCATTGTGCGACTTACTCAGACGCAACCTTGACGTATTTGCTTGGAAACCAGCGGATATGACGGGAGTTCCGCGACACATAGCGGAACACAGACTAAACGTGCGTGAAGGATGCTTACCAGTCAGACAAAAGAAAAGAAGCCATGCACTAGAAAGAAACAAAGCAATACAAGAGGAGGTGGAAAAACTGGTAGACGCCGGCATAATGAAAGAAGTCCATTATCACAGTTGGTTGTCGAACCCAGTAATGGTAAAAAACATGATGACATCTGGAGAATGTGCGTGGATTTCAAAGACCTGAACAAGGCATGCCCCAAAGACGGTTACCCGCTACCGGAAATAGATTGGAAGTTGGAATCCCTCTGCAGATACCCCTTCAAGTGCTTTTTAGATACATACAAGGGATATCATCAAATAAAAATGGCTAAAGAGGATGAAGAGAAAACAACGTTTATTACAAGCCAAGGGATATTATGTTATTTCAAAATGACTTTCGGCCTAAAGAATGCCGAAGCCACTTACAAGCGTCTGGTAGACAAAGCATTTCAAAAACAATTTGGTAGAAATTTAGAGGTCTACGTGGAAGACCTAGTAATCAAAAGCCGCATGGAACATGAAATAATGAGAGACATTAAAGAGACATTCAAAACTCTAAGGGAAATAAATATGAAGCTAAATCCTAAGAAATGTACCTTTGGAATAGAAGAAGGCATGTTCTTGGGCTACAAGGTAAACATCAAGGGGATAAAGGTATGTCCAGATAAGGCGGAAGCTGTGTTAAGCCTACCATCCCCAAAGTGTTTAAAAGACGTACAAAAGCTGAATGGGAAGTTAGCAAGCCTAAACAAATTCCTCTCCAAATCAGTAGAAAAGGCACTGCCATTCTTCAAAACCTTGAAAAATGCACAAAGAAAAGAAATTTCTAATGGACTGCGAAAGCTGAAGTTGCATTCAAACAAATAAAGAAGTTAATAGCAGAACTGCCAACACTAACCGCACCAATGGAGAAAGAAGAACTGATTGTGTACCTAGCGGCTGCGCGAGAAGCCGTAAGTGCAGTTTTAATGACGGAAAGAGAGGCAAAGTAAATGCCAGTCTACTTTGTTAGCCGCGCCCTGCAAGGTCAAGAAATAAATTACACGTCAATGGAAAAATTGGTGCTGGCTTTAGTGCATGCAAGCAAACGGTTAAAAAGATACTTCCAGGCTCACATGATCATTGTCATCACGGACCAACCAATCAAGCAGGTACTGTCAAGGCCAGAGGTTGCAGGAAGGCTGCAGAAATGGAGTATCGAGCTAGGTGAATATGACATACAGTACAGACCAAAAACATCAGTCAAGGGGCAAATCTTGGCAGATTTCATAGTGGAGCGTCCAGAAGATGACCCCCTAGACACGCCCATGGAAGCGGAGGAGGAACTTCCGGACCCGTGGACACTGCTCACGGACGGATCCTCCTGCGTAGATGGTTCTAGAGCTGGTTTGATACTTACAAATCCGAAAAGAGCAGAATTCACTTACGCCCTGAGATTTCGGTTTGATGCAACCAACAACGAAGCTGAGTATGAAGCTTTAATAGCCGGTCTAAGAATCACATAACAAATGGGTGTAAAAAACCTCCAAATAAATGTGGACTCCCGTTTAGTGGCTAATTAGGTAAACGGATCCTACATAGCCAAAGAGCCTGGCATGATACAGTACTTAGAGAAAGTAAAAACACTCTCCAGCAGCTTTAAAAAATTCTCAATCAAGCAGGTACCCATAAGTGAAAAAAAAGCTAATGCTTTAAGCAAAATCGCATCCACCAGCTTTGCCCATCTAACTAAACAGTTCCTTGTCGAAGAGCTTAAAGAGAAGTCCATAAATGAAGCGGAAGTGTTAGCAGTTCTAGAGGAAGAGGGAGACACATAGATGATCCCAATCTATAATTACCTCACGGAAGAAACACTCCCCGCGGAAAAGGAAAAGGCAAGAGCTGTACGACGTAAGTCAGGAGGGTACGCTGTAATCAACGAAGTCTTATACAAGAAATTCTATCTTGGACCGTGGTTACGGTGCGTTGGGCCACTACAAGCAAATTACGTTCTAAGAGAAATCCTTGAAGGGTCTTACAGTATGCATGCTGGGACAAGATTTGTGGTAGCAAAGGCCATACGGATAGGATACTATGACCATAATGCAGCAGATCAAGACGATGATTTAGGGATGTCAAGATTTGCCATGCTTCATCGCCCCGTTCCAAGAAACCCACAACAAAAACTGACTCCCATCATGTCCCCATGGCCGTTCTACAAGTGGGGAATTAACATAGCCGACCCTTTCCCGGAAGGAGTTGGAAAAGTCAAGTTCCTGATAGTAGCAATTGACTATTTTACAAAGTGGATCAAAGCAAAACCTGTAGCAACAATAACAGGTAATCAGATCAAAAAGTTTGTATGGGATAACATAGTCTGCAGATTTGGCCTGTCGGGAGAAATAATATCTGACAACGGAAAACAGTTTTAGGGACAACCCATTTAAAGATTGGTGTAAAAAATTGTGCATCCGCCAGAACTTTGCCTCCGTCAAGCATCCACTAGCCAATAGTTTGGTGGAAAAAGCAAACAGAAGCTTGGGAGAAGGAATAAAGGCACAACTAGATGAAAGGAGCAAGGATTATGGGCACACCGCACCATGATCAAATCAAACAATGGAGATACGCCGTTCTCACTCACATACGGAACGGAGGCAGTACTCCCAGCGGAAATTGGCATGCCTACCTTAAGGACAGCAGAAATAGACATAGTGTAGAATGATGAAGCCTTGGAAATCAATCTTGATCTTTTGGAAGAAAGAAAGGAGCAGGCAGCAATCCGTGAAGCAAGAAGCAAGGCAAAGATGGAAAAATATTACAACTCCAAAGTCCATAACACAATCTTCAAACCTGGAGATCTTGTGTACAGGAACAATGATGCCAGCCATGCAAAGGATAGCGGGAAGCTTAGCCCTAAATGGGAAGGACCGTACGAAGTAATGGAAGCATTAGGCAACGGAGCATACAAACTCAGAGACCGCAGTGGAAAGCTCCTTCCGCGAACTTGGAACGTCCGCAACCTCAAAAAATGTTACGTGCATGAAATGTAAGCACCCTTTCTACACAAGTTTGCCAGCGAAAGGGGCAAAATTTGAATTTCTTTTTTCACATGTAATGTTATTTATTTATATCAATGAATGAAATGTGAAGCCTAGCTACCTTCACAAGTTATTTAAAACCTTAATTTTTTCTATTACTTTGCAAAGTTATGTGTATTATATGATTAGTAAGACGCGCACGCAAAGGGGCACGACCCCACAAACACAAGTTATTATTTCGCATAATACAAGGATGAGCAGCCTAATAATTAACTCATGTACATAAGAGGTTTGAAAGCCCAATATTGGGAGAATAACCCACAAATATTCAATTAAGACTATCACTGCAAACGTATAACAACGGTATTAAAAGATAGCAACAAAAAAATATTAACAAGACGAAAATTGTTAAGTATTATACAACGGAGATGTAAGAATATAGTCTAAATTGTTTAAGTATAAACATCCGCTACAAAAAGGTCACATGCGACCGTGAAACAAAAATAGAATTACAACAACAAACACTAGACTTAGTCGGACGCACCATGCTCTGGCGTAGTCTTCAACGTCTCCTTCTAAAAAACAATCGCTGGGGGAGAAGAAACTTTAGTAGATGGCCCCACGTCCGAAACTTCATGATCAGTCACTGACACCGGAGGGACGGTGTTGGCTTGAATAAAAGTGGTTGACAAGGTAGTGGTTGTAGCCTTGGCTAAAACTCTGAAAGTACTTGCCTCACCAACCAAATTTTCAATGGATATCGGCTCAATGAGAGGAACCAAGGCGTCATAAATAGATAGCTGTTCGGACGCATCATTCCTTTTAAGTCTCTGAACACGAGCATTGGCTACATCTAGAGAAAAAGACAAAGAAGTCTCTCCAATGACCACCTGATCCTCCAAAAGATGAATAGGAAGCATAAGCTGCTTAGGAGAAGGCTGCAACTGGATAGCCTCCAGAGTCTCTGCGGCCGGACCTTCCAAATGTAAAAGACCCATAAGGCCAGCAATACTGGCATCCTTATGGGAATCCAATTGAGCAAGTAGGGTAAAGTTCACGGCACAGAGGGCGCTCATAGTGGACATATAATTAGCCTCCCAGAAGGATCATAAGCAACAACATCAGTTAAATCCCTTCTAGCCTTTCCATGGTCAATACCGGCAGCCAACCCAACCTGCATGCCCTTGTCAATAGCATGGCCTATGGCCCCTCCTAGAGCAGCAAGGTATTCCGGTGATTGTAAGCACTTCATAACCACAAGTTTGAGCCCACGGCTAAGGATCCACCTTCGACCAACTATGGTAGTCAAATAACGAGGACAAAACTCCTCATCTAGGTGAAGAGCCATCCCCATGAGATTAGCATCCAACTCCGCAACCCTGTCACTAAGCACCTTGACTTGCACATCTTGAACGGCCTCAATCTGCTCCTTAAACAACTTATAACCCATCACTTCATCACGGAGCCCGGAACATGTACCCTCTAGCTGGGACACTTGATCAATCAGTTTATCTTTGTCAAACTCAAGAGAAGCATCCTTGATACTTAACTCATCACAAGACAGCTGAAGGTTTGACAAATCCTGAGTTAGTTTGGCAATTTAAGCATTGGAAGACTCGAGCTCGGTATTTTTAACAATGGCCGAAGACTCAAGAGCCGCGACCTGCCCCTCAAGAACTGCATTCAGCTCGCTAGCCCGAGCGGCCTCCGCGGCCTCAACAATGACAATTTTGACCGCGAAGACGAATTGCCTCCGCGGCCTCAGCCTCTTTCAGAGTTAACTAGGCCTTCAAACTGTAACACCCCCAAAAATCATGACAACGCAGCGGAATGGTAACATTGGGGTGCTACTTCAGGGCACAAACACAAGTCACGGAAAACGACCTCAAAAGAGACGTTTAAATAAATTTCACATTCGTTATATTAAAATCAGAGTTTACAAATTATTTAATGGTACTCAAATTATTAAGCGTTCAAAAATATATCCGCGCGACTCGAATGCTCCCAATGCTCCACTAGCAAATAATAACCTGAGAAAAACATGCAAAAACGGTCAACATAAAGTTGGTGAATTCATAGGTTTAAGTAAAAGCAGTGTTGAAATAATTTAAGAAATGTCTTTGTAAGAAAAGTAGCGTTACAGTATTTCAAAGTGTTATTTCCGAAATCCAAGTAGTGATTCAGTAAATCAAGTAATGTTTAGTAGTGGACCACAAGATCGAAGTAATGGTGGACTAAGTACATATTCCGAAGTCCAAAACAACCTTTGGATTTATCCAAGGATACTAAACCTTACATCAAGCTAAGGAGTTCAAGATCTGTTCATTTGGATCAACAAGTGGTATCAGAGCTTGTTGTGAAGCTTTGAATAAGAAGAAACCAACAACACATACAAGATCTAATTCTCAGTGATAAGATAGAGGCATGAACTAATTCTACAACTCTAACTGCAAAACTCCCTATCCTCAACCCATGGGATTATGATCTCTGGTTAATGAGGATAGAACAATACTTTCTCATGACTAATTACTCCCTCTAGGAAGTAATTAAAAATGGTCACAAAGTGCTGAAGAGAACTGTTAGAGAAACTAAGTAGGAATATAAACCTACTACTGCAGTAGAAAAGTAGGATAGGAGGAATGATATGAAAGCTAGAGGAACTCTATTTATGGTACTCCCAAATAAGGATTAACTAAAGTTCCATTCATATAAAGATGCAAAATTGCTCATGGAAGCCATAAAGAAGTGGCTATGGAGGAAAACAAGGAATCCAAGAAGTTTAGAAAAATCTACTCAAGCAAACAATATGAGAACTTTGCAAGATTAAGTTCAGAGATAATAGATCAAACTTTTGATAGGTTGCAAAAACTTATTAGTCAGTTAGAGATTCAATGTGGAGTATTACACAAGAGGACATGAACTTAAAACTGTTGAGAAGTCTTCCATCTAAATGGAAGACTCATGCTTTGATCTGGAGGAACAAACAGGAAATAGAGACTATTAGTTTGGATGACTTATACAACAACTTAAAGATATATGAACCTGAAATCTCAAGATCATCAAGTACAAGTCAAAATCTAAAAAATATGGCTTTTGTGTCCTCCAACAGCACTAACAGCAATAGCAGCACAAATGAAGCAGATAACACTGCTTATGGAGTTAGTGCTGCTAATACTCAAAGAAATCCTGTATTTGGAGATAACCTTAGTGATGATGTGATATGTGCTTTCCTAGCTAGTCAGTCCAATTCTCCTCAACTTGCACAAGAGGATCTACAAAAATTGATCCTGATGATCTAGAAGAAATGGATTTACAATGGGAGATGGCCATGCTTCATAGCTTCAAGGTTGTAAACACTAACACTGTCAAAGATTGTTTGTATTAATATATTAGAGCTTATTGTTTTGGTTATATTTCTGTATGTTAAACATTCATTACTGTTATTCTTCTTAGTGGTATAAACTAGATTCCGCATAAAAATCAGGAAAACAGAGGAAGAGAGATTAATAGAAGAACTGTAACAGTAGAAACTCCTACTAAAAATGCCTTGGTTGCTCAAGATGGAATTGGAGGGTATGACTGGAGCTACTAAGCTGAGGAAGAGCATCCTACAAACTTTGCATTGATAGCACATACATCTTCAGGAAGTTCTTCCAGTTCAGATTCTGAGGTAGATTCTTGTTCTAAATCATGTGTAAAAGCTTATGCTACTCTCAAAGAACAATATGATAGTTTGTCTTCAGATTACAAAAGGTCTCAATTTAATTTAGTATCTTATAAAGCAGGTTTAGAATCAATAAAAGCTAGACTAACTCACTATAAGACAAATGAGGCTGTGTTTGAAGAAAGCATTAATGTTTTAAAACTTGAAGGCAAACTAAGAGACACGCTTTAGTTGAAAACAAAAAAGAAATTGGAAAAATTAGAAAAAGAGAGAGATGAGTTAAAACTAACATTAGAGAAGTTTCAAAATTCATCTAAATCTTTGAATAATTTACTGGAAAGTTAAGTCATTGACAAGTTTAAAACTGGACTAGGATATAATGCAGCTTCTTCTACTGCAGCTTCTCCTGCAGTAGAAAGCTTTGTGAATTCATCTGAGATGTTAGAAAATCAGGAATATCATGCAGTTCCCCTACCTTATACAGGGAACTTCATTCCCTTCAAACCTGATCTAACGTTTATGGATGAAATAGTTAAAAGTGAGAATATGGATGTTACTACTATTGTTACACCTAGTAATGGTAAGAAAGTTAAGTCAAATCACGAGTCTGCTGGTGTAAAAAGTAATGGTGATGCAGTAGAACCTAAACCTGTTAGAAAGAACAGCTTTAGACCTCCAGTCATTAAGGATTAGAATTCTGACGAAGAAAGTGAGGTAGAAATTATACCTAAGGTTAAAACTGTTAATTCTAGCACTGAAAAGATAATAAGAGATAATAAGGCGTGAACATAAATAAAGTTTAATTAGAAAGCTTTAAATGAATTTCTCTCTCTAAAACAATGTAATTTTATCATGAATTTCATCATCTAAATTTGATCTAGCCATTGGATCATTGATTTTATTTTTGCAATCCCTTTTACTATTCACGATCTATACATACATATAAAATTTCACCATAAATTTATCCGTTTCCTATTTTATAATTTAGGTTTATTCACTGTTTCATCTTTATAACCGTTACACACACTGTTTATCTTAATAAAATCCACCCACATCCGTTTCCTTAATCCAACCAAATACTATGTTATCTGATTGATTATTGTTATTAATCTAACAAAAACCATAAGAGATCCTGAACCCAAAGACCCTGATTTGGCCCTTCCTCTAAAGGGGTCGAATGAGTTTATTAAACCTAGAAGAACTTTTAGGAGTTCAATTTCAAAGCCACCAATCACGTCTGGTGTTAAGAGTGCTAAGAGGGTATCGTTTAAAGTTGGTAAAGAGAGTAATTCGTTGAAGGAGATGGAGGAGGATGTGAGTGATGGGTATGAGCATAAGGATGAGGAATTTGATAGGGATTTGGAATCGAATGCTTTCTCTAACTCTCAAAGTATTAAATTAAGGAGTTGTGGTGAGTCCATCTCTGACTTACAAGCGAAGGTAGAAAAGAAATTGGTAAGAGAGACTGTTAATGAAACTTTTAAGGTTAATAATTTGTCTAATGTTGTTAAGGATGCTAGTGTTGGTAATGTTATTGATGGAGGTAATTTAGGGCCTATACCTGTTCCTGTTAGTGAAAATCCTATCTTGAATCCTAATATGAATAATGGTGATAGCCTAAGAACTAGTCCTAATGGTAGCCCTAGGATTTTAAGAAGAGGGGAAACTTTAACTGATGGTGGGAGTAGGTCTAATGCTAAGTTTTCATTTAATAAGAGTGAGAAGTAGCCTCATTGAATGAAAACAGAAATGTGAATAACATGGATATTAGTAGGGAAAAACTAGATAAAGTGAGGCATGTGAATAAAGATTCTGTAATACAAGAAGGTGATAGTGTTAAGAAGAGTGTGTCTTTTATGAAGGCTGTGCAAGGTATTAGGGGTAGTGGGAATAATAAGTTGAGAAGGATTCCTATTAGTATAGATGAGAGTGGAAAAAAGAAGGTGGACATGGATCCGCTTATTGAAGAGTAGAGTAAAAGTTGGGGAATGACTTTGGTGGGATATTTTGTGGGTCTTAGGATGAGCTACAGGGAAATAATGAGCCACTTAAGAAGGATGTGGAGGGCTTACCACTTGGATGAGGTTATCACAAATGAGTGTGGTTTGTATTTTCTGAAATTCAAAGCGAAAGAAGGTATGCAATTTGTGTTGGAAAATAGACCATGGCTTGTGGATGGGAAACCATTATTCATCCAAAAGTAGGAAGCTGGTATGTGTATGCAGAAACCAAAACCTTCAAAGGTGCCTTTGTGGGTTAGAATCATGAACATTCCTCTTGATGCTTGGAATTCTAAGGGGATAAGCAGGATTGCAAGTAATATTGATAATCATGTAATTGAAGTTGAGGTTGAGTTAGGGATTGTTGATGAGATTGAAGTGTATTACAATAGCCTAGGGAAGTCTATGAAGCTTAGAGTTGAATATCCATAAAAACCACCTGTGTGTGCTCATTGCAAGGTGTTTAGCCATGGGTATGATAAGTGCAATAGTAGGCCAGTGAGTGATGCTGAAAAGTCTCATGGTACTGAACTTAGGGGTCAAAGAAGGGAAGCAGATATGGGAAATGATAATGGGATGAATGATTGGTAAACTGTTAATTATAGAAGAGGTAATAAGAGTGAAAATGTGTATGGTGGGTTTATTGGGCAGATATATAACTATGGTGAAGGTACTAGTAGAGGTGGATTTAGTGGTAGAGGAAGGGGTGGTTTTGGTGGCAAGGGTTTTGGTGATCACAGGTTCAATAGAGTTGAAGGTTCAAAGTATGTACCAGTAAAGAAGAATGGCAATGAAGCAGTTAAAGATGGAATGGTAATTGATCATAGTAACAAGGGAAAGAACAAGCAAGATGTTGATATGAACACCAATGAAGTTAACAATAGAAATGGGGTGAATAAGGGAAGTATGGATTCTGGTAAGAAAGATAGTAGAAAGAAAAATATGAAGAAGCATAATACAACTGATAACAGGTTTGCTGAGTTAATTGATGAATCTGAAATTGAGAAGAATTTGGAATGGGAATCTATGAGGCAACGAATAGACTTGGCATGTGAGAAAGTGGTACATATCAGTATTGAGGAAAAGAATAGTTGGGATGAAGAACTTATAAATTATTTTATGATAAATATGCAAGAGGTGATTAAAAGGGTAAATGTAAGTGATTTAAAGGTGAAAATCTCGAATCTTAAGAAACAGATTGGTCATAGCAACAAAATGATAGCAATAGAAACTAGAGACAGAGCTAATAAAATGGTCAAGTCTGTTATGGTGGAAAGAGGGTTGACTGAGAATCAAGCGTACCAGAAGATTTTTGATGAAGTGTATAGGGATGAGTTGGATAGGATTAAGGTGTTGGATATGAGAAAGCAATGTGCTAAACCAGAACTCTTTTTCAAAACAGGACAAGTTTTCACTATATATGAGCTTGAAACTTGGACTGACGAGATGTTGGAGTTTTATAAAGCATCTATTGGTGAAGAAGCCTACATGAAGATTTTCAAGCAAATCAGAAGTGATAGTAATGAAAGTATAGATGATGAAATAGATGAAGACTTAAGTGAAATTGCTCAGTTTATGGCAAAGAATGTGGTTACAAATGGGATTGATACTGATTTAAACTAGATGCAGGGTTTGTCTGCACCACCCCCATCTGTTTAAAATGAGTATTAAAATTGCTGCTTGGAATGTAAAGGGGCTGGGAAGTACCCTTAGACATAATGAAGTTAAGGGTTTTTTAAGGGATAATGATATAATGTTTTGTGGGATTATTGAGACTCAGCTTAGGAAGAAGTTTGTGAACAGGGTTTGTGATACTGTTTTTGATTCCTGGAAGTGGTGCTCGAACTCTGTGGATAGTCCTAAGGGTTGCAGAATTGTTGTCGGATGGGATCAAGGTTAGTGTGCTGCTCATCTAATCTCTCAAACCAGTCAAGTGATGCACTTTATGGTTAGATGTTTGAGTAATAACAGTCAAGTATATGTTTCTATTGTTTATGGTGAAAATTCTCCTCAAACTAGACTCGGGCTTTGGAAAAACCTTTTGGAGCATAAGAAAGGTGTTGGTAATTAGTTTCGGGTGTTATTAGGGGATTTTAATATCATCCTTAATATTAATGAGAACACAAATGGTGTTAATATTAGATGTGAGGGAATGAAGGAATTTAGAGAATGTGTTGAAAATCTTGAAGTTGAAAAAATAAATATGTATGGGTTATTTTATACTTGGATTTAAAGGATGAGGAATCCTGAGCTTGGGATTCTTAAGAAGTTGGATAGGGTTATGGGTAATAGTCAGTTCATATCTGTCTACCCTGCTAGTTATGCTAACTTCATGCCTTATTTGTCTTCTAACCATTGTCCTGCTGTATTAATTATCCTTGATGTGGTTAGAAGTAAACCTAGGTTTTTCAAGTTTATGAACTTCTTGGCCGATAAGAGTGACTTTCTGAAAGTGGTCAAGGATAATTAGTATATTGATATTGAGGGTTATAATATGTTCAAGCTTGTTAAAAGATTGAAGGCCTTGAAGAAACACATGAGAAATCTAAACAAGAAGAATGGAAATGTCTTTGATAAAGTGAAGTTTTTGAAGATTGAGTTGGCCAGGGTTCAAGAGAGTTTGGATAGGGATCCTTCTTATAGCAGGTTAAGGGAAGAAGAGATGATTTATGTTCAGGCTTATAAAGATGCTTCCATTGATAAAGAAAAGTTACTTAGACAGAAGACTAAGGTTGAATGGCTAAAGGATGGTGATTCTAACACTAGCTACTTCCACAATGTCATTAAGGGAAGAGTTAGTAAGAGCAAGATTGAAGTTATCTATAATGATTCGAGAGATGCCTTTTACGGGAACGATGTTGCTAAACAATTTCTTTCCTTTTTTAGCAATTTTCTTGGCACTTGTGATAATGTTTTTGATATTGAAGATCCTGGAAGTCTGTTTACAAAAAAGCTAGAAGTTGATAAAGCTGTTGAGATGATCAAGCATGTCAGTAATGAAGAAATCAAAGGAGCTTTGTTTAGTATTAGAGATAATAAGTCATCCGGTCCTGATGGTTACACTTCGAGGTTCTTCAAAGCTGCGTGGAGTGTGGTGGGCCACGATGTTTGTGATGGTGTTAAGGAGTTCTTCGTCAGTGGTAGGATCTTGGGGGAGCTTAATTCTACTCTTATCTCCCTTGTCCCAAAGGTAAGTTCCCCTGCTAAAATTACTGACTATAGACCCATCTCTTGCTGTAATGTGGTTTATAAAACCATAAGTAAAGTGATTACTAATAGGATTAAGCTTGTTCTTGGGGATTTAGTTGACTTGAACCAGAGTGCGTTTATTCCTAACAGGCTTATTAGTGATAATATCTTATTAGCTCAGGAGTTTATGAAGGGGTATAACTGGGATATAGGGGTCAGGAATTGTGTTGTAGAACGATTTGCATAACTGCACATATTAAATCACCAGCACGAAAAGGGTATTAACAATGCAAGTAATGTAATAAAGCGAAAAATTTCCCCGTATAATTGTGATCATAGTAAAATAGGTTGATGAAAACTCTTGGGTTGTTATATTACGTCAACGCGACACGTTGATAAAAGATTTAGATTTAAAGTTGTAATAGTTTGGTGGTTGGTTAAATAAAGTAAATCAAAAGTAAACCCAAGGTGTGTAATATATTCCGTATATATATTACATATGAAAAATAACCAAGTATATAATTCATACCGTGAATTATATAACAAAAGAAACCAATTAAATAAATAATTGCGGTATATAATACTTTGCAAGTATTATTTAAGAATTGTGAGAAAATAATTGAAACGAAACGTTTCGACACGCGTTCGGGAAATCACAAATTTACTTAATAATAGTTCTCGTATAAAAGTGAACGCACGTTTTAAAGCTTCATAATATATAAACGATGTTTTCAAAGCTTTTACAATCATTATGACTTTATCTTCCAGTCGAGAATTATAAAATAATATTTTATAATTTAGTGTTTCGTTACGGCTTTTAACTAAACTAGTTGCGTTGTTGTAAAAATATAACTTTCGTTTATGTATCGGTTTATTGTATAATTATAAATTAAACAATCTTAAAGCTATATAACTTAAATCCTTTTAACATCAAATTAAAAAGAGGTAACTATCAACCCTCCTTTATTTTCCTCAATTGGTATCGGAGCCTCGGCCAAACCAAGATTTTTAAAATAAAAATTGTAATTTTAAAACTGGAATCGATCTATGGAATCGACAAAAATATTTAGAAGGGCAATATATGCAAAAGGACCACCACTATTTGGAAATGATGGATTTTATTTATGGAAAAAATAGTTTCGAAACTTAGTGAAATCAAAAGAATCTCAGATCTTTGGCATGTTATTACTGTGGTGATTTTCTCCTATTCAAAATAATCCGAAACTAAAAAGATGAAATAGTTACCGTTTGATAAACAAAACGATTTCTTAAAAAACAAAACTTGCATAAAATTAACGAAGCCAAAATGGGTGACTTATAATGCTTTGCCACGTAAAGTATATAAAAGAATTTTTATGTGTAAAATCCACAAAAGATATTTGGGATATTTATTATCACTCACCAAGGTAATAGTCAAGTAAAAGACAACGAAATAGATCTTCTTGTTAAACAATATGAACAATTACAATTCCAAAAGAGGAATCAATAGATAATGCTTTTGCTAGATTTAACAACATTATTACTAGTCTAAAAGCACTTGATGAAGGTCATTCTAGCAAGACTTTATGTTAGAAAATTTTTAAGGCACTTCATCCTAAGTGGTGCGCAAAGGTTACGGCTATTGAAGAGTCGAAAGACTTGACATCATTATCAGTTGATGAGCTTATTGGAAACTTGAAAGTTTATGAAGTGATAATAAAGAAAGATTCAGAAATGGTCAAAAGCAAAAGAGAACAAAATAGATCTCTTGCTTTGAAGGCCAAAAAGGAATCTAGTGATGAAGATAGTTCGACTTCCGATAGTGAAGACGAAGAATACGCCATGTCCGTAAAAGAAATCAAGAAATTCTTCAAAAGACGAGGAAGATTTGTAAGACAACCACGAGACGAAAGAAAGTCATTTCAAAGAAGTAGAAATGACAAAAATGGTAAAAGTGAAAGAAAATGCTTTAGATGTGGAGATCCGAATCATCTCATCGGAGAATGTCCAAAGTCGCCAAGAAGCAATAATCAAAGAGCTTTTATTGGAGGAGCATGGAGTGATAGTGGCGAAGATGAGGAAGAAAAGGCTAAAGACGAAACTTGTCTTGTAGCTCAAGCATCAAATGAGATATGCTTAGGAATAAACTTAGAGCCCGACGAGTGGATTAAAGATAGTGGATGCTCAAAACATATGATGGGTAACCGAAAGTTGTTTTCTACATACAAAGCGTATAACGGAGGGAACGTCATTTTCGGAAGCAATTTACGCGGTAACATCATAGGCAAAGGTACGATTTCTCATGACTCCCTAATTATTGAAAATGTTGAGCACGTAGATAATTTAAAATTTAATTTGCTTAGTGTTGGTCAAATATGTGATAATAAATGTAAAGTAGTATTTACCGAACATGATAGCGAAATAATCAAAGACGAAAAGGTCATAGGTAGAGGAATTAGAAAAAGAGGGCTATATGTGATGAAATTAGGAAATAAACCGGAAGATAAAATATGTCTCGCAACTTTAGACGAAAACTCCACTTTATGGCATAGGAGATTAGGTCACGCAAATATGCAATTAATTCAATCATTGGCTTCTAAGGAATTAGTTAGAAATTTACCTAAGCTTAAATTTGACCGACATTTTTGTGACGCTTGCAAAATTGGAAAGCAAACTCACGCTAGTCACAAAGCCAAAAATATAGTATCAACAACTAGATGCTTAGAATTATTACACATGGACTTATTTGGCCCATCCGCCGTACGGAGTTATGGAGGAAATCGTTACACCTTAGTAATTGTAGATGACTATTCTCGATATACATGGACTAGATTTTTAGGAAATAAAACCGAAAGCATTCTATGGAATTTGAAATAATTTAGGTAAATTGATCAAAATAAAAACTAGGGATGTTCCTTAGTGTCAGTTAGAACGGATCATGGATGGGAATTTGACATATGAAGTACTTATTCGAAAACTATTGTGAGTTTAACGAAAGTTTCTAATTTCTCACGCTCCTCAGTACTCCACATATCAAATGGGTTGAGTAGAAAGGAAATAACGACATATCTACTAGGATATGAGTAGTACTATGTTATATGAAACATTCATTCCATAAATTATTTGGTGTAATGCGGGCGATACTTCAAACCTACAAATAAATAGAATCTAAAGTAGGACATATTTTAGGAAATAACTCCATTACGAGGGGTTGTTTATTTAAGAGGTTGTAAACCAATCCTTAACTATTTCAAAGTATTTGGAAGTTAAATGCTTCATTTCTTATTACAAAAGATTACCTTCACCAAGTTCTGACCCAAAGTCGTATGGAAAGGTCTTCTAGGATACATAAAATAGTAAAGCCTATACTAATTCTTAAATCAATAATGATGACGAAAGAATCCTTAAATGTGACTTTTCGATAAACTCCTCCACCGCTAAAACATTCACATTCCTCTGGAGGATGATGATTGAGTCGAAGAAGAAGTATTGAGGTTAGTAAAACAAAATCACTTGGAATGATCTGAAAGACAAATCTTAGAAAATAATGAAATCATAAGACATAACAAGAATCAAAAAGTCATCATTAGAATAATGTTATAAGGTATTGGCTAAGTGTAATAATTCACATATCTGTTTAAACCTAAATAGCCCAATTTAAAAAAAGAAAAAAACCAAAACAGACTTAAAATGGCATAAAATATACTTGTATTTTATGTTTATGTGTGCAGGTACGGATAAAACAAAAATCACAAAAATAACAGTCAAAAAAAGGCAACCACGAACACGAGAAAACGGATGAAACAAGAGAAGCAAAGATTCAAAGCACAAGCCAGAAAAAGTCAAAGTCTCAGTCAAAGAAAGTCCAAAACCTTGGTCAACCATAAGTCAACCGCTAGAAGTACAAAAATCAAATGTTTCCATTTCAGTCCATCAGTTCCATAAAAGTTACATAAATGGTCCTTAAGTCCTAATTGCCCATTTTACCCCTTAAACCGGATCCATAACCCTTTCCCTTAAATCATAAGCCCATAACCCTTTATACTAGTCCAGGGGCCAATCCTGCCAAGTTTGAAAGTTAATTAACACTTGGACTTTTATCAAACAAAGAGAGGGGCTAGTTTTTCTATTACCCCAAACTCTTACCCTTTTAACCCGTTTAGTTAAAAAAAGGGCGCCGAAAAAAGTTTTACTGTAGATCGTCCCCTAACTATTACCTATGGTAAAGATTCAATTCAAGGGGCAAATGCAAATTAAAGGGTGCATTGGTCAATTCATAAGGACTACAACATGATGGCAGGGTTAGATGTGTCAAATCAAGCTCACTTCATTGGCTAACTAAAGTAGTAGGCCACGTGGCTTTGGCAAGAAGCACAAGGATGATGGGTTTTTACTCTACAATCACTCACACAACAAGCATAAGCTGTCACATCAAAGGAATGACAGCTTGGCAATCCGTGTGTGCAAATATGTGATCTAACGGCTCAAAAGAGAGATCCAATGATTGAAGATTTGTACGGGCAAGATCAAAAGGAGCGTGGGCAGCAAGGAAGGCCTAGAATGTTCAGCTTCAGGCTATAAATAGCACACACTCTCACACACATTGTATTCCTTTTTCCTTTTTCTTATTTTTCACCTAGTTTAGTCTTTAGATTTTAAATAGCTTATTGTAATTTTCCTTTTAAAATCAGTTGTAATTTCCTTTTCAAGCTTAATGTAATCACTCCTTTTAGTTTAATAAAATTCAGTTTTTCCTTTAAAGCATTTGAATTAAGCTCTCAATTAGTTAATAGGTTGTTTGTGACTCATAAGCTCTCAATAAGCTCATTACAGCTCTCTTAGTCTCTAAGCTAAGATAGAGCTTTCACAAGTCTAAACCTACTCATAAACTTAAAATCAGCTAAAATTACCTTGTTATTTGGACTGATTAAGCTATGGAAGGGGATTCAGTTAAGGAAGGAATCCCATGGACTATTACTGGCTTATTTCTAATAAGCCAGAGCTGTTGATTAAGCTCAATTGAGCCTTAGCTTCTGTTAAGCTGAAGCCATTTGTAAGTCTTCTTTAATATTCCTTTGTCATTTAAGTTTTAGTTTAAATAATTGCTTAATAGTGTAGATTGCTTATTTGCTTATTAATTTCTTAAGATTTGCTTTCTAGTTGCTTATTTGTGTCTTTTAAGTGCTTATTAATCATCATCTTAATCTGTCTTAGCTTAGTTAATGTAGAACTTTAGATTTCAATTTCTGTCTAAAAATTTCATAAAAACCAAAAATATAGTAGCATAGTTTTAATTCTTAAATTTTAGTTAATTTAGTTGTTGATTCATGTTTAATAAGATTGTTATAGGCTATTAGAAATCTGGTTTTAAGGTCTTGTGTAATGAATTTTCAAATCATAAGCTTAATCAAATCTGTCATAATTTAAAGGAGTGTTTGGTTTAGTGCTAATTGACTTCAAAAAGTCAAAGTGAATTTGGTCAGTTTGATTATCATTATTGATTAAGTTTAGGATAGATTTGCTAAGTTAGTTAAAGCTTTAAATGATTTTGTGGCTTATTGTCCTTGTCTCAGCACCAGGGGAAATTTATCTTTTATTGTGCTTGCTAAAATTTGATTCAGGCTTTTAAGGTTTGATTTGTGTTCAATTTTGTGTTTAGACATATTCATTTAGTGTGTCTAGTGCAGAGTTAAGCACCAAAATTGACTGCAAGTGCTGTGCTTCTAGGCCAAAATTGCTTCTGCGTAGTAAACCATAGGTTTACTACTGATGGATGCAATTGGCCTAGGAAGCACATGCACTTTGCAGACAATTTTGGTGAGTAACTATGCATAGGCACACTAAATGAATATGTCTAAAACACAAATATTATAAACACAAATTCAAACCTTAAAAAGAACTGAATCAAATTTTAGCTAGCACATTAAAACAGATAATTTTCCCTGGTGCCTTGTGACAAGGACAATTAGCCACAAACTAATCATTTTAAGCTTTAACTAACTTGCAAATCATATCCTAAAATTAATCAATATGATAATCAAACTGACCAATATTCACTTTGACTTTTTGAAGTCAGTTAGCACTGAAACCAATCACTCCTTTAATTGTGAACTGTTGGATTAAGCTTATGTTTGAAATTCATTATCAAGGACTTCACAAACCAGATTTCTATAGCTATAACAAATTTTATTAAACATGAAATCAACATATAAAATTAACTAAAATTTAAGAATTAAAACTATGTTACTATATTTTTGGTTTTTATGAAATTTTTAGACAAAAATTGAAATCTAACGTTCTACATTAACTAAGCTAAGACAGATTAGGATGATGATTAATAAGTACTTATAAGACACAAATAAGCAGCTAGAAAGGAATATCTTAAGAAATTAATAGCATATAAGCAATCTACATATTAAGCAATTTTTTTTAAAACTATACTTAAATGACAAAGGAATATTAAAAGAGACTTACAAATGGCTTCAGCTTAACAGAAGCTAAGGGGGCTTCAATTGAGCTTTAATCAACCAGCTTCTGGTTTTTAGAATAAGCCAGTAATAGTCCATTGGGATTCCTTACCTTTAACTGAATCCCCTTTCCATAGCTTATCTGTCCAAATTACAAGGTATATTTTAGCTGCCTTTTAAAGTTTATGAGTAGGTTTAGACGGTGAACTTATCTGGCCTTAGAGACTAAGAGAGCTGTAATGAGCTTATTGAGAGCTTATGAGTCACAAACAACCTATTAACTAATTGAGAGCTTAATTCAAATGCTTTAAAGGAAAAACTGAATTTTATTAAACTAAAAGGAGTGATTACATTAAGCTTGAAAAGGAAATTACAACTGATTTTAAAAGGAAAATTACAATAAGCTATTTAAAATCTAAAGACTAAACTAGGGTGAAAAATAAGAAAAAGGAAAAAAGGAATACAATGTGTGTGAGAATGTGTGTTATTATATAGCCTGAAGCTGAACATTCTAGGCCTTCCTTGCTGCCCACGCTCCTTTTGATCTTGTCCGTACAAATCTTCAATCATTGGATCTCTCTTTTGTACTTTGGGTCTTGTCTTTTTATTGGTTAACTTTGGTTGACCATTGTTTGACCATTTTGACTGGATTTGACTGAGGCTTGATTTTTCTAGTTTTGCTTTCGGCTTTTGATTCTTTGGCTTCTTTTTGTACTCTTCTGATTCTCGTGTCCGTGCTTGCTTGTTTTTGATTGTTTTTTTGTGATTTTTGATATATCCGTACCTACACACACAAAACACAAATACAAGCATATTTTGCCATTTTTAGACTGTTTTGGGTTTAATTGGGCCATTTTAGGTATAAATGGATATGTGTATTTTACACATATCATGTACCAAGCTTTAGGAGCTTGTTTAAGTCCGTAAAACGCTTTCTTGAGTCTATAAACATGATTAGGTTTTGCGAAGTCAATGAATCCTGGAGGTTATGCCACGTAAACCTCCTCATTTATAAAACCATTAAGAAATGCACTCTTTATATCCATTTGAAATGATTTAAAGTCTAATGCGCATGCATAGGCTAATAATATTCTTATGGATTTTAGTCTAGCTACGGATGCATAACTTTCATCATAATCAATTCCTTCTTGTTGATTATAACCTTGGGCGACTAGCCTAGCTTTATTTCTAGTTACAATGCCATTTTCGTTGAGCTTATTTCTATACACCCATTTGGTTTCAATAATGGTCATATTCATAGGATTAGGGACTAATTCCCAAACATCATTTGATATAAATTAGTTTAGTTCTTCTTGCATGGCTATTACACAACTTTCATCTTTTAAAGCTTCATTTATATTTTTGGGTTCTATTGTTGAAAGAAAACAAAAGAAATTACTTTTGTCTTGAGCTTGTGATCTAAGAGTTCTTTGATTTAGATTACCAATAACATTATCTAGGGGATGACTTTTAGATTCTTTAATGTTTATGATTTCATTATTTTCTAGAGATTTATCTTCGAGATCATTGCCTAAGGATTTTGTTTTATTAACCTCAATAGCTTCTTTTTCGACTAAATCATCATCTTCCAATGGTGATGTTTTAGGCGGGGGAAGAGTTTCATCGAATGTCACATTTAAGGATTCTTCGACTTTCATTGTTTGTTTGTTAAGAATTATGTAAGCTTTACTATTTTGCGAATATCCTAGAAAAACACCTTCGTATGACTTTGGGTCGAACTTGGTGAGGTAATATTTTGTATTAAGTATGAAGCATTTGCTTCCAAATACTTTGAAATAGTTAAGGTTTGGTTTTCTACCTCTTAATAATTCGTATGGGGTTTTTCCTAAAATACGTCTAATGGATATTCTATTAATTATATATGTTGATGTATCGACCGCATTACACCAAAAATTTTGTAGAATAGATTGTTCGTTTAACATAGTTCTACTCATTTCTTGTTGAGTGAGATTTTTTCTTTCTACTACCCCATTTGATTGTAGAGTACGAGGAGCGGAGAAATTGTGAGAAATCCCATTTAAGTCACAATAGTTTCCGAATTGTACTTCATTATCAAATTCCCGACCATGATCCGTTCTAATTGATACAATGGAACAACTTCTTCATAACTTCACAACTTCTTCACAACTTCACTTCACCACACTATTTATATCACAACTATCTAATACTACTTGGTAAGATCACCATGATCTAACTATACTTACAA
>BQNB010096743.1:0-25551 GCA_026074375.1 Tanacetum coccineum | reverse complement strand
CATTAGTATAACTTTTATAAACGTCGAGTAACCTAATAAACCGGTCATGAAAACGTTAGTAACCCACACACACAAAATGAAACCCAGATGATTTCGAATATGAAGATGATTATTATTCAAACGATAATCAATCTCATCATTCAATCTAATTACAAAATTAAAATATGAACATAAAATCGAGACTATGATTTATCTAGATCACGGAAATATCAATCAAATGACCATATATATTTTTTCGTGTCTGCATGTTTAACCATCCTCGGTTATTATATGAAATCACAAAGTCGATTACAAGACAACAAGATTAGTCATCGAATTGCAATTCACACTTGCAATAAAGATGTTTTATTGAGTCTAAATTGTTCAAATGTTGTGTTATTAGCTATGGTCAAATTATATATGCTAAACTTAACACACTTAAGTAGGATCGACGACTTATGAATTTACATCGAGAAACTCATAAGTACTCCAACTTGATAAGCAAGACTTGGATGTCATTTCTGAAAACCCAAACCGAGAACCCTTATAACTTATATAAGTTTCTCTTAATAACCTTAATATCAACACCATCTCCCAAATAATGGGAAAATGATCCTTGCCCAAATTCGGCACCTCCACGGATCGATGGATCCTTCGTCCTAGATTCATCTTCGGTTTAGGAAGATCCATCCTATGGCATTAGATTTAAACATCTTCCTTTTGTCAATCTCTTGCTTAAAAGTCTAACATAGATGTAACTAAACTTTAGTCAATCATCATTATTTCTGCAAAGAAACAAACACAAGATCTATTGAGGTAAATAACCTTAATTGGATTTCTTTCATAAAAGACATGCAAAGGTGCATTCTTTGAGAACACTCTATATATAGAGCATACAACGATGGTTTATTTTAAGCATACTCCTAGGTCCTAGATGACTCATTCTTTCTTATAGCTACAACAACTTGCTTGCTCTCTCATTCAACCTTAGAATTCCACACATCTTGATTAGGATTATGTGAACCGAAATTAAAGTACGTTAGTTGAGTCATAGTAGGCCTTGTATGAAAAGACAATACAAATTTTATCTTTGCTACACTTCATTAGGCAAATATAGGAATTCTATTTTGTCTAACATGATAATGACTACTGGAGAATCTATTGCACTAGAAATTCAATTTGACCTAACGGTTGAATTGCTTCCAAGAGTGAAGTTGGGTTCGTGGTATAACCCATAAAAATGGTCGTGTTTAGCCTGAATTGAGCACCACTAGTGATAGTCTCATATTCATTCTCTAATTTGATTAAATGGCTCTTCTTAAATATGCCTAATGATAGTCTACATCGATAGACTTTGTATTTCATTAGGAGTGCACACTAAGCAAGTAGAAATTAGGTTTCCCTTGGTCAATCTAGACTACATGCATTTCACATATGTGCTTTGAAATTTCAAGATGATAACGTGCTCCCACGTAATGCAATTATATGCTTTCATGTTTATCTTAATGCTCAACGTTTATTTGCTTAGCTATTGAATGCATGTTTGTTGTAAAAGCGTTTGCCTTTTCTAGCAATTTAGATAAAATATCTCTTTGTTCATCTAAATAACACATGCTCCTAAGTGCTAAATGCTAACATGCTTTACATGATGATTACATTTAAAATTATCATGTTTTGTTGTGTATAGATGGGCCGTACTGCTTTCATCTACAAGATGATGATACATTGGTTAATTTAGTTATATAATTGGACCAGTTACTCATATTGATATGTGTGAAATCACATATCTTTTTTATATCAAAAATGTTTCTAAAAAGACAAAATTGTGCTTTAAATGCTTGAATATTGCTTGTTTTATCTTTGTGATTGTGTAGGTATGGATATTGCAAAAATCTCAAGAAAACGGTCAAAACTGGACAAACACGGACATGGGAAAGGAAAGAGAATACAAGAGCCGGGAGAATGCTATCAAAGGTCAACAAAAGTCAACCCTTGGTCAACATTAGTCAACCACTAAATGACAAAAACCAAAAAAATACCAAATCAGTCCCTCAAAGAAAACCAAATTACAAAAATGTTCACTAAACCCTAACGATGTTAACTCTTTAATATATAAAGAGTTAACACCCGTTAACTCTCATATAAAAACCCACTTGTCCCGGCCCAATTCCTTTTCTCTTTTATAAACCAAGGTCTGAGCCCAATAATACCCCGAGTTAAACCAAAGTCAAACGCACCCTTTTATATAAAGTTGTTCACGCGCAAAAATTTGTTACCACTGTTCACCGTCTTCTTCGATTTACCTCGAGCATAAAACAAAGGGCAAATGCAAATTAAGTGCGTGGAGAGGTAATTCAAGTGATAAAGGACAACGTGGCAGAGTTATACATCACCAAAGCTTCTCATTGGTGGAAACCCACAAGAAGGGACATGGTGGCATTGTAAGAAGCACACGGGGAAAAGGAAATTTGCACTAAAAGGCTTGAAAAAGAAGCACAATGGCTCTGACACACGGAATGCCACGTTGGCAATCCGTGTGCTCACCAAAGTGATCCAACGGCTTAAGATAAAGATCCAATGATTGGTTAGATTGAAGGGACAGGATCCAAGGGAGCGTATACCTGACTCAGGGGCCTAGAAGCATCCTTTCAGCACTATAAATACAAGCCGTCACTCACACACAAAGGGGATCTTCATATATATCTAGTTTTTAGCTTTTTAAAATTTAGCTTATGTAATTTTTAGCTTTTAAACTCTAGCTTTTGTAATTTTCAAATTCAGTTATTGTAATTCCCTTTCAAAAGATTGTAATCAATTTCCAAGTTAATGAAATCTAGTGTTCTTTTATTCAATCTGTCATAAGCTCTTATCATTTTCAAATGTTTTCAGTTACTGTATTCCAAAGCTCCTATTAAGCTCATATAAGCTCTTTGAGTCTCTAAGCTCAAATTGAGCTATTAATAAGCTCTTAATATACTTAAATCTAAAAATCAACTTAATACCTTGGCTTATTAGATTTTGAGCTTTTTGGAAGATGAGCTAACCATGGAAGAGCTCATAAGGACTTTTACTGGCTTATTCTCAATAAGTCAGAGCTTGTAGACAGCTCAATTGAGCCTTTTATTGCCTTTGTTTAGCTAAGGCCTTTGTAAGTTTTCCTTAACCTCTCTGTCTTTAAATTCCTAGTCTAGATTTGCTTATTTTGCTTATTTTCTAGCTTATTTGTGCTTAATACTGTTTCATTGAGCTTATTGATAATGTTTGATCATCTGTTTTTAGCTTTTGTAGTTTAGATCTTAGTTTTTCATATTTTGTCTTAAAAATCATTAAAAATCCAAAAATAAGTAGCTTAACTCTTAGTTCTTTGTTTCTGGCTTATTTGCTTATTCATATAGGTTCATTGGATTTGTCATAAGCTATTTGTTATCTGGTATTTAGGTTTTAAGCTCTTAATTTCATTTTCATAAGCTTAAATAGTATTGAGTATGGTTAAAGGACTGTTTGGCACAGCAGTACTAACTAAGAGTTAGTACTGCTTGTGTTATTTTAGTTTCTTAATTTGAATTTGAAGTTCATTTGCAGGATTATAAGTTAGGATTTTAGATAGTTGTTAGGGTTGATTAAAGTTTTCATAGGATAGATCGATATAAGTTCAAAACTGCTAAGGTTTCTTTTGCATTTTAAGCTTGTATTGCTTCAAGTAGTTGTAATAACTTTATTTGCTTTTAGTTTTATGATTTATAAGTGTCAAGGCAAGTTTCTAGGTCTGCACTTGAGAAATCTTTGGTTCTAGTCTTTTAAGTGGTCAAATGCATCAGCAGCTTTAAACTGCAATTAGTCATTTTTAATCTAAATTTTCAGCTAGTTAAAATAACTTTTAGCTTTTCAAATTTCTTGCACAAGTATATTATAAGGTAGTTTAAGTATATTTGAACTTATTTTAGATTATTAAGCTTATTAGGTAATCTGTTTTTAGCTTTCAATTAAGCAATTTGTCTATTTGAAATCCAAAAACAAATTCAGTATGTTCTAGGTTTCAAGGCTAATTTCATTTAGCCTTTTCATTAAGCACTTAGTTTTCAAAATAATTTTCAAAAATAGATTAGAGTAGCTATTTAGTTGTAGTATAAGCTTTAATAAGCTATTTTCCCATAAGGATCCAAGAGCTTATCTAAAAATAAGCTCAAAGATCCCTGTAGGGACTGTTTGGTTATTAGTTTTAATACTAGAGCTTATTTAGTCTTCTAGCTTATTGCTTGCTTATTCCTAGTTCTGTTTAGCTCATTAGCTTAGGTTTAGCATATAATAGCTTATTTAGTCTTAACGTTAGCTTATTTAGTCTTTTAGCTTATATAGTTTTAGAAAAAGAACCAAATAAAAAAATGAAGTTAAGTGTTTCTGTCTAGTTTTAAGCTGTTTAACAGCTTATTTAGGGCTTTTCATAAAAAGTTTCTTTTATTAAAAGTGCTTATTTTTAGCTTATTTACAACTTTGCTTTTATAAGTTTTCAAAAATAAAAAAAGGGGGAAGGTGGAAATCGGGGGTGAGCAAGACTCGAACCCCCGACCTCAACCCCTTTTTATAGCACACAACACACACCTCACTACCATAACGCCCTGTTTATAGAGATAGGACGGGGTGTGTCAAAATACAATGAATGGTTCATTCATACTATAATATTTACTCATTCACTTTAAAATCACCTTCAACCTTCAGGTCCTCTTCTCATACCTTCAACTTATATACTTGAAGTACCTACTTCTTTTCAAGCTTTCCTCTCATTTTCATAACATGTCTAAATTATCCAGATACATTCAATCACCTCAAATGTTTTTATCATGTTGTCTTCATTCCTCACCAATATACTTTGATACCCTATCTTTTCTATCTTTTGTTTTTTTTTTTTTGTTTTTTATTTTTTTTGTTTTTTTTTTCCTTATCCTATACACTCAATGTACCTACTTCTTCTCTTGGCCTAATTCTCTTCTCATGACCTTTTAAAACTAACCAGGAACACACAATACTTTACCTTCATTCTCATATCTTCTCTCATACCTCAAAATCCTAAATACTCGGAGCACCTATCTTTTCTCAAACTCCAAACTTATTGCTATAACCATATCCAATTATACCTTTTGCTTCGACAAAAAGGGGAGAAGGAAGTGTAAAGGAGTAACTTTAAATATACTTTTGTGTAATAGTTTACATAGTTTGTATCATCAAAAGGGGGAGATTGTTAGTGCAAATACTTACGATATTTAATCTATACGATTCTTTATGTTTTGGTGATGGACAATCATGTAACTGTACATACATAACGTAAAGTTACGCAAGTTACTCGTAATCACTAATATCAATGATACATTCATCACAACATCGATGTTCAAGTCTGCATCAAACACAGACATTTGTTTGCACCCGAATAAATTCACGGTAAGGTATGTACAAACAAATTTAATTGTAGATGATAATGACAAAATATTTTTCTTAACCAATTACATTTCTACACATTTTCAAATAAAATAATCTAAAACACAAATCACTTTAATAAAATAAATGTTTTATTTAAATATAAAATTGAAAATCTGTTTTCCCCAAATAGAAAGCTTCTTATACAAATTACTACTTCCACAAAAGACAAAAAAGGAAGACCAGAGTCTAGCGGGGGGCCCCTTATAGCCTTTGTGGCCCTCTATATATATGGGTCGCCGGGACCGCGTTGACAGACTGACAGTTTTTAGCTTTATAAATAGTGGATCACCTCCAACATTTTGAACAAACCCTTTTGCAAAATTTTCTTAGTTCTTTCTATCTCTAGTTCTCATAAATCTTCTAATTCTTTGATCATTTTACTTGTTTAATCCTGCTTTAATGTGATAATTTTACTCTTTCATTCTTCCTTAGTGCAAGAGAAGAACTTCGGCCATCTTCAAGATCCGAAATTATGTAGTATAGTTAGTCCATTTGTAACATTTGTTACATATAGATCGAGTCCATGTCTTCTGATCTTTAGTAGTGCGTGGATCCAAATGATGTATATATTTGGATGAGTTGATTATGGGTTGGTTAGTATTTTAGGCCTTAAAATACATTGGTTCAGTGGTAAATTAGTTCTAGCTAAGATTAGGACTCGACATTTAGCTTAGTGTTGGAAAATAATGTAAGCGACGCGGTTATGTGTTTAGCATTAAAACACAAAGGTTTGTTATGTTGGACCATAAAACATAACGGGTTTGGTTGTACCTGAAGAAAAACTCAACATCTAGCTTAGTGTCGGAAAAAAATGTAAGCATTGGTATAAGGTTTTCTCCGCCAAAAGGGAGCTTGTTGATTAGTGAAGTAACTCTCGAGTTGGATACTCGAGGAGTGGAATAGGGCGAAGAGGAGCTTTGTGACCGAACCACTATAAATCATTATGTCGGTTTGCATTTCCTTTTACCTCTCTCTTTACTTATGTCTTTACATTTATCGCTTTACTTTTACACTTACATTGTGCTTATGATTGTGTGAACTGTTGTGTTTGTTGTGTTAGTCATGGTTGTGTAGTCTTTGTAGATCATTGTGAGTGTTGATGTAGTGGTAGGAATTGTGCTCGTTTTGGAAATCCATTATCTTCATTACTCATATTGCGTCAAAACTTGATGGTGATGTGATACAATAATCTAGGTGCGAAAACTTTATGGCGGCGGTCCCTTTAATAGGGCGGCCCCCTTATGTACTGGACCGCGGCCCCATATTTTATGGAAGCGGCAGAGTGATTAAAAATCAATTTTTACAAAATATTTGAAGTTTTTAGAGGAAAGTATTACCCCCTCTACGGTTTCATGATTAATTTGACTACATTTTAGGAGCGGGATGGTGGGGAAAAGGTGAATGGTGGGTAATCGTGGTGAACGGTGGGGTATGATGGTGAATGATAGGGAATGGTGGTGAACCGTGGTGAAGGCCGATGGATACGGTGGTGAAGTGTGGGGAAGAAAACACGTTATCAAATAAAGCAGAAATAGAAAAAATGAGAAAAAATTAGGCATTATGTATGATTAATATGTAATTGGTGTGAAGTTACAATACAAACTTAGAAAAATTAGAAAGTTACAATTAGTCCTGTTGTTTGGGTGAAAAAGGAGGTGAAGAAGGAAAGTTTGGATCAACGGTTAGGATGTGGTTTCTAGGTTTTCCACGAGATGTAGTTTTCATGATCCAATCACCACTCTCTCTCTCTATATCTATATTATATAATTATAGATATGGTGTATATTATATTTATATTCATATTTTGATTATATATATATTAATATTTATACTATATATATAATATTTATATAACATTCTTTTATAAAATTGTAGGATCTAAAAAGAATATCATATTTGGCTTGTTTTTGTTTGTATTCCTTGCCTTTCATCGGTTTATTTTTTATTAAGAAAAACCATTCGATATTTATTATGATTCGATAATAATAAATTTTGTTATATAAAATAAAATGATAAATAGCAAAAAACATAAGATAATGTTGAGGGTAAGTTATTTAAAATTTTAAAATATATTTTGGGCGTTTTTTGGGCTGACTTTTTGGACGATGAAAAACGACACCATTTTACACCGTAATTGAATAATATGTGATGTGATTATGTAATAAAAAAATGGTATGCTTTATCGATCTTAAGATTTAAACATTAAATTGTTTTAATAAGACTTTCAGAAACGAATATTGTATTTCTGTGTAATGTAAACAAGGTTTTTAGCCCGTGCTTCGCTGCGGAGCGCGAAGCTATCCTTTTTTTTCTGGTTGAACAGAATAAACGACATTGAACTGAAAGTAGATTCATGTGTATTTCGCTCCACGAAACCATAACAGAATCTGGAAAAATGATTCGATATGGTAACGGTACTAATGAGGCTTGAAGCATAGGGTTAACACCGAGTTTTGATTTAGTTATTTATGTAGAACGATGTAATGACCATTTTTGCAATCGTCATCTCTATTTTAAAAATACGATGTGTAATAACATACATATTGTATCAAACGTCAATCTTTTAATTCCAGTTCACACATCATAGCCAATGTGAGTAGTAATGATGAAGCCTTCCCATTAATCCTTTTTTTGTTTCTTTTCTTCCTTTGATTCGTCAGGGAATAATGTCCTCTTTAGTGGCATGATGACCCTTCGGCTGAAGTTTCTGGTGATGGTGGGATTGTTGGTCCTACATATTGTGAACAATAAGCATTTCAATTTTTTAAAATTCGATTTTTTTAAGTTTGAGTCTAAGGTTGTTGGTTACCTGTTTGGTTGAAGATACGGTTCAGTTATTTTCGGTATCACTGGGATTGGTGTAGCAATTATAGCCTGTCGTGGGGTCTCTGGTTTCTGTTGTTTTAAATATTGTTGTGTTAGTAGTTTTGTGAAGCGCAGTAGTTGAGGATGATGGGGTTATGGAAAGGTTTTGTTACCTGTAGTGAGTTAGACTGGCGTTGTCGGAGTTGATGTTCCTCTAAAAATGGAAAGTGTTAAGCCTTATCGCCGCTGTTAGAGTTTGTTGGAAATATTATGTGGTTTTATCATACCTTGGAGTGTTTGGGGTTGTTGATTGCTACCTATTGTAGTTGGAGTATTTTGTTAGATTTTGTAGATAAAATAAGATGTCATTAAGTAATTTAGGAGTTTTTTTGTACCTGTTGGCTATCGGGAATTCAGTGTGGTCAGCCTCTGCGTGGTTGTTTGGTATATCGTCGAAATAGAAGTCCATTCTACTTTTGCAATTAGGGGTTGTAGTAGGTATTGGAAAAAGATGTTTTTGTCTCCAAGTTGATAATCATGAACTCTTTCCCAGATAACACTACTTTTGATAAAGACGTTCAATGACTTGAGTATCTCGTTATCTCAATAGTGAATCTTACCATTAAAGCACATCAAATACAAGTCTTCAATATCATTCTTCTTTAAATACTTTTAATCTGACTCTAAGAAGGGACACATCTCACCATCATCCCTTTTAACAATAATCTTCTTCGTGAACTCTTGCTCGTATCCTTGATCATGCAAAATTCTGATTAATTCAACAATCTTTTGATCTGAGTAGACTTCATAAGGATTTGATCTTTCTACTAACTGTCCTCTAATGTTAGCAATCTTAGCCCACAAACTTTTTCGATGATGAACAACATATTGTGCTTTTAGTTTAAACTTTTTGATTACTTTTCTTACCCATCTGGACTTAAGTTCTTCAAGATCAGTTTCTGGGAAGGAAATAACATGTATGTTATGCAGTAATAGAACATACTTCCTTGTTTCAGAATTCATATACTTCCAATAGAAAAAATCTTTGTTATACAAATACCTTGTTGGAGCATTCAGATTTCTATCACAACCTTGGTATATTGGGGTTGGATTATCTAGAACTTGTAAAGTCAAATCTTTTATTGTAGTTTCCAAAACTATCTGATTTTCCATGTAGCTCTTCGTTTGATCAAGATGATAAGCATACTCTTCACCAAACCACATTGAATTCTCATCATATTATCAAGAGCAACTTCTATTCTTTTCTGATCAGCACATGTTGGAACCCACTTCATACATTTTCCTGATATCTCTACCAAAAACTCTAGCGAAGTTTCATTAGTTTCTTGATCATCATATTCTTGTTGCGATTGTTATGTAGATGATTCAGTTTGAGACGACCCTTCAGTTGTCTTTGACGATGAAGCACACATTGCAGACTTACCTTTCTCACACGTTTTCTGCCTTTTCGCACTACTCTCTCCCTCAAAAAGAGCATCATCATCATGATCTTGTCTGCGAAAAACATCAATTCTGCAAGAGTCAACTTGAGCAGAAGATTTCTCAAACTTATACTTTAGTGCAATCTATTGGAAATCGTTATCTAAATAACCTAATATTACATTAATATTAAATGAGCTACGCAACAGATATAGATCGCATATAGCATATATAATTGACCATAAAAAACATAAACAAGTAAACATACCTTTAGCAACTAAGCTAGTGACAAATCGAAGATACTTCGAGTACACGAATGTGTGCAATAACGTGCGAACCAAACACTACTTCTAGATACTAAAATAAATAATCTCTACGTATATCCACACTACACGTCAAACGATGTCATCCTGAATACAAGAAAAATCAAACCAAAAAACCCTAAAGGGTTGTTTGTTTCGTTCGACCAAGAGAGGAGAAAAAAAGAGAGGGATAAGAATTATGAGATCTAAGGCCCTCCTTATATACTATATGAATTTAAGGTTTACCTAAAATACATACCTTGGAGGAAAAGATAGCTCAAAATCCAATCCAACCCCCACTTGGGCTAGGCCGGTCGAAGTCGACCCAAACACCCCTTGGTGTTGACTTTTTGACTTTTCTAATATTTATGGTTAATTACATTTAATTACCCATTAATTAAAAAACCTTTATAGTTAACGAAGCGTTGAGATCCGTGCGTTGCACAGGTTCGTGTTTTGATAATAATTAGAATTGTTGAGTGTTTTTTTCCCTATTTAAAAATCCTTTATTTTGTCTGTTTAAATAGAACGTATATAAGAGTTAGGGGTACAATATATTTCAAAATTATATGTACGGTTTAATCGGTGCCACCTGATCCGTGTGTAGGTAAGCAAATTTTCGACCCTCATATCTCCAAGTTCACTTGGCATTATCAAACACTATATTATCATAACTCCTTAGATAGGCAAAGAGACATGACTTTTAAACTTCTTAATTAACATTTGTTTCATCTCCATTACATGAAGAAGTATATTAAATACACTTTATATTTAAATATGAATTAGTGATATATACAACTTTCACAGCTATAGTTACAAAACTTTAAACCTGCACATTAAATATGTGTATTCAATCTTTATAATATGCATAAAACGATGCTCTAATTAAATAAAATCTACAACTACTCATCACATGCATGATGATAATTCAGTTGAATTCATGAATGGTTGTTTAACCCCTACATTATAAGTTTGCGATTCATGCATGCATGCATAAGATTTTGTTCATCAATTTTTTAGTTCCAATACATATGAGAAGATGTATGCAATATATGGATTCATTACTGAACTATTTACCGCCTTCCCACTCTTCCTTTCAAACATAAACAAATCTGTTACCAATGGGATAATATGTTTTTTCTTCATCGCTTTCTTCTCATTCAAGTATTTACTCTCTTAAACACCATTCAACATTTGAGCCAAAGTAATCGAGGACTTCTTCATCGCTGCTGTTTTCCCCGCCACCTCAGCCTCCGCTTTTGCTATCTTTGACATGTTCTTATGAAGCTCGGCATTTAGAGAAGCCAAAGCCAGTTGAGCTCTCTTTTTGTTTCTTCAAGCACCAACTCAAGTTTTTTTAAGGGTATTCATGAAAACCGGAGAATGGTCTATTTTGCTTTGCGGTGATTTCCATAATTTTTTGTTAGAATTTGGTATATATAAATATTTATAAAGAAAAGGAGACTGTAGTACTTACGGGTATGATGTATATCACTTCCCGAACCGCAGACCATTTCTTCCTTTCCTAATCTCACCATGTTCTCCATCTCCTCTTTCTGCCAACCAAAACCAAACATATATAAATATTTATATAAAGATAAGGAGAGTGAAGTACTTAAGAGTATAATAGATGAGAAATCGATGAAAGGCATAATGACTCATTCGGCTACTACTAATTGAATTTTCATATATATAATGCCATTGGATGATATTTCATAACTCCTTAGATACGCAAAGAGACATAACTTTTAAACTTCTTAATTAACATTCGTTTCATCTCCATTACACGAAGGAGCATATTAAATACACTTTATATGTAAATATGAATTAGTGATATGTACAACTTTCACAGCTATAGTTACAAAACTTTAAGCCTGCACATTAATTATGTGTATTTAATCTTTATATATATAAGATTATTCATAACGAACTAATTAACGACCGTTAGTGTTCTTTCGTCGAATCATATATTAATATAAATAATAATAATATACAAATATATTATTATAAATATTAATAGAATGATATCTAAATGTAAACGTGTGTGACCCTATAGGCTCACGTATTTCCAGTTGTATAAATATTCGTATGACATGAGCACAAACCAACAACTCCCACTTGCGAATGTCTTTGTCATATAATATAACATAATAACATTGACGAATAGTCTAGCAACATCATCAATGCTCTCAGAAATACCTGAGTATGTAGTTTTGGTAAACAGCTCAGCCTTCAATGGTTTTAGTCAGTCCTATCCGTTTGTTTCAGATACAATGTTAAATATGGATATGGATCAATAGTCATTCCATAGTTTAACGATTTTGTTTCTCGCATCTGTATTGATTCAGATCACCAAATGTAAAAAGAATCATCTTAACTACACTTTGGGCATGGCCATGCAAATATCTGATCAACCCAATGAGGGGCCCAGTAAGTATCTTACTCCCACTCAAGTGGAGGAACAAATCCTATTTTGACTACAAGTGTCCGTAATGTACTTCAAAACATTTATGAAAATAGCCCTTATAACTACATTTTAATAACATAGTGGTAGACTATAATCAAGAAAAGCTATCCATACATGCAAAACCTGATTGCATCTCAAGTCTAAGGATAAACATAACTTTCACTAAATGTGTAATACACCCAATGACGCCAATCCATATAGTGATTAACACATATAGGGTATCTAATAGTTAACCTCATTGAATATCATGTGAAGTAGGCAGAATCATCTTTACATATTCTCCAGAATACAACCAAACACTCATATTTGTCTTATCTTAACAAGATTCCTATAGTGTTAACTAACAATAGACATGGTTTAGAATAAATAAATTTATTCAAGGATTTAAACATGCAAATATAGAACACATTAGTATAAATGAAAACGATCATACCGCATATGTCAATTCATTATTTAATACAAATGCTTACAATTCCATTATCCAAATACCAAATAAGATCAATGCATGACGATCCTAGTTAAATGTCTTATATACAACAATCACAATTAGTGATAAGGCATAGGTTCCATGAACAAATCAACTAGGTCATGGTCTTGTAGGACTTTGAGAATACTTATTTCAAAAATTCTGAACAGTGAGTTCTTTGAATAATATGATTGATTGGTTATTTTGTAAGTGTGCACTAATTTATAAGTATAGCTTAGATGAGTCTAGTCACATTACTTCCATAAGATGTATGACATATGCCAAACATCCTAATGGAGACAGTCATCTCAATAGTCTTCCAGACTGTAAAGCATTCTTATTCTTTTAGCGTATTTTTGCACTATGCCTTTTAAACTAAAAACATATGTAGCCAGCAACATTTTCATTCATGATGAAAAACTTGCTTCAACTAAGATTGATAAGTGAACCCAAATGAACTTGTTTGTCCACTTCTTCCTTTTCCAAAGCTTTTTCTAAAGCATCTAATCTGATAGCTTTAGCAAGTCCTGCTTCTTCTTAAAGAATTTGTTCTTTTGTCTTTTTAGAAGCTTGAGTCTCTTCTTCTTCTGTCATAGGATCCTTTCCTTCTCTTTTACCTCTGTCTGGAGAAGGTACTGAGACTCTTATGCTATCAGTAGTAACTGGATCAATGCCAGTATTGACATCCAAACTGCCAGCATTAACCTCTTCAATACCAGAACTAACTTTAATGCCACCAGTATTAACTTTTTCAAAGGCAGACTTAACTTCTTCAAAGTCCAAACCAGTACCAGCAAATTCTTTTGAACTCTTCCTTCTTTTGTATCTCTTTCCTTTGTCAACTGACTTGATCTTTTGAACTTTTGAACTTTTGTTAAGATTGCAGCAGCTTCTTGAGTTGTAGGGCTGATGTCTTCAACTTGTTCCTCCCCTGAAACATTGACAGTCTTTGAGGGAGTAACAAGCTCTTGTACCAAAGAAACCAGAGGATCTAAATCATGAGTCTTCCTCCCCTGAGCCTCTGTTTCTTCCTCCTCAAAATCAGAGAAAAGAACCCTGTTTGTCTTTCTCTTCAAAGCAACCTCTAAAGTCTTTACGCTGTCCACTAAAGTGAGGATAGCTTTCCTAAAGGTCTGTTTGGTTTCCTTGAGCTGCTTCTCCAAGTTACCAATCCTTATCATTAACTGGGAAGTTATAGCTTCTTGTCTAGGTGTAGGTGGTTGTGGGTCAGTTGATGATTGTTCAAAGGTATGCTCCATTGGTTCATGTGCAAGTGAAGGTGAAGGTGAGGGGGATGCAGTGGTAGTTGTAGCAATAGGTGTAGGTGGTGCAGGTTGAGATAGAGGTGGAATAGTTATGGCTTCAGATGGTACATGTTGAGTTGTAGGTGGTGTTGGTGGTACCACAGTAGATGATGGTTAAGGTTGAGGGATAGATGGAGCTTCTTGTCCTGCACTTGGATCAATAATAGACAACATAGCAGGCAAAAAAGGTCTTGGTACCCCTCTAAAACCCCTTTTCATGTTTCCAAAAATCTTTTTGGTCAAGGTCACAGCCAGATAAGGGTGTTTGTTTTTAGTTTGTATATCCAAAATCATTTGTAGAAAACGAGGATACATCAAAAACTTTGTTTTGCTTTTCAAGTTTGCCATCATGCCATCAAAAATTAGTTTTGAAAAATTATAAACTCTGCCAGTGGAAAGACAAATTAAGGCAGTAGCAATATTGCTACCAAATTGATCTCATCTACCACTTTTAGAGCTCATACAATATAAAATATGGTGGACTAAGAATCTCCATTGGGGTGTGAAAAAGCTTTTCCAAAAGTTAAAAGATCCATCAGTAGGATACCCTATCCCCTCAAAAATCTCATTGTTTGGCAACATGGTAATCGCTAAAGCATTTGCTAATTGAAGCTTACTTCTAATAGATGCCTCAGTGATTGTATACACAATAGTATCAATAGTTGCTTTTAACTCGAGAGTCCCATCAGCAAGAGTTTTGGCAGTAGCAGTCTGCCAAAACTGTTTGACTAGGGAATTATGGATCACATGACCAGCTGAACCTGAATTAGCAGACCATTGCATATAGTCTTATCTGGGGGCTGGAAATTGATATTGGGGCAATCATTTTCTCTGACTTGGTTCATAAGCTTCAAAATGGGAAGAAGCACAAGGAGGAAAATATTTGTTATACAAGGTTTTTATCCCTGATTTTTGAGAAACTTCTGGGAGAGAACTACATTAACGATGCTCTCACTTTTGTAAAACCCTACATCATTTCAGCTGCTTCTTTTCAGGCACCTTTGGCATCTAAAGTCACTTTGACTTCACAAATGCTAAAAGTAGCTAAAAATTTTCAAGAGCCTGAACAGTCTTTGATCATTTCCTATGAGAAAGTAAATGTTGATGATGGTGTTGACAAGTCCTCGTCTAGGAGCACTGTGCAGCCTGTCACTCAGCCCAAAGCACCAACTAACCTGAAGCTACAGAAGAAGAAAATCCCATCTTCTTCCAAACCAAAGTCTTCACATAAGGTCAGGGTTATTCTTCTAAAGAAACAAGTCGCTGATACTCAGCCTGCTGAGGAAACAGTAGCCACCGCTGATGCCACCAAGAGTCTAGATACCTCCGAATCAGCAAAGGAACAAGTGAACCAGCCTAAGACCGCTGAAGCCAAAAAGGTAACAGTATGTTAAATATAAGGAGCACTGCAAGCAACCACTCTCAAATTTCTCTAGGAGAGAGTGGTGAAGTTAAAGGCTACCCTCGACCCAATAAAGTGGATGTGTATGCACTTACTTCCAAAAACTCTATGTCTGCACTCAGGGGATGATACTGTAAGGCTAATAACGCCTGATGTTTGACTTTGAAAACTCTAGACTTTGCTGGATTAACCCATATGTGCATGAAAGTCAACCCCTGTATGAACTAAACCTCACTCAGACTCAAGGGCCCCTTAACCACTAAAAAGAGTCCCAAAAGTCGAATTTTTTTCTTCATATTTATCACAAAAATGACTTTTGAGGGGATTGGATAATCACACTCAGTCTTCTTAGGGGCAGGGAATGACGATCCTTCACTCTATTATAAATTTACCTTTTCAACTAACAAATTTATGCACATACAAGACCAAAATGTTCAGGAGGAAGTGAAGGAGTCTGGCATGGAATCTATGGAGGATATCACTTTTGATCAGATCATAGATGAGATTGATCAGAAGCATAAGGCTGCTGAAAATCCTGAGAGCCCGTTTGACACATAATCTGAGATCAAAATAATCAAGAGGTTTAAGCCAAGTCAGCCTGATAATGACGCTCAAATCACTTTTCTAGGTGCTGAACCATATAATCAAACAAATTCATAGGATGGTGACTCTAACTCTAGACTACGTTCCATGCTTGATGATGACCTGGTCTCTTTGACAGGCTTTAAGACTCCTGACTCAACTAATGATGATTTTAAGGAAGGTACTAGTGAATCCTTCTATGCTTCCGCTAATATGCCAGCTCAGTCAGACCCCCTTGGTCATCTTCATGAAGAGCTGTGCATACTTAACAACAAGATTGATCAGCTTGAGTCCAGCATAACCAAGAAAGTAACGGATGATATTTAGTCCTCTGTGCCTTCAATTGTTGATGATTCTCTCAAAGAAAATCTACATGGTCTACTCTTAGAGGCTCTAAAGAATACTCTGCCTCGGCTGATTAAGGATTCTATTAAACAATCTGTTTCGGAATCCATTGAAGAAAAATTACCAGTATGTACTGCACAAGTTCAACAGTCCTCACAAGATCAGCTTTCGAAAATTATTCTCAAGCCAATGAACAAAGAGTTTAATGTAACACCCCCAAAATAGGTCACAACAAAATAAGGGTCCGAGAGCGTTACTTCATAATACCATTGCACAAGATATGAGAGAACGACCTCTAAATGTGTCGTTTGAAAAGTAATCTCGTTGATTTTCTTAAAATCTAAATTGTTGTAACATTTGTCCCAGAGTTTGCATTACAATGAAAAGCATGAATTAATACAACGAGATTTGATGATTTAGATGTATGTAGAAAATCCATGAATGAAATCTTGTAAAGTTTAGACTCGAATGCACATCAAGTAAGCCAAGTATCTATTTCACCTGAGAAAAACATGCTTAAAAGTGTCAACATAAAATTGATGAGTTCATAGGTTTATGTAAATGTAAATGTTGGATCAAAGATTTGTAGAGTGTATATGACCAGTTTAATCATTATAATAGTCACAAGAATGTAAGTATGAATGTTGAAATCAAAGATTTGTAAAGCGTGTATGACTATTATATCACATACAATAGTCACAAAAAGGTAAGTATAGTTGGAATCAACGATGCGTATGACTATTGTATCCCAAGCATTAGTCACAAAAAGTTAAGTATAGTTGGACCAAAGCTTTTTTAAAGTATGCATGACCACTGTATCCAATACAATAGTCACCCTGTGTGATTACGATTTCACCCCTAAGTTCATGAAATTACGGTGTAGACATGAGTGTATGCCACTTTATTCAAGGCACGATAAAAGTTCATGAATATGTAATAGAATGCTCAGACATGGTATAACGTTCGTTAGTTTGGTACCGCCGAAACTAGTAAGAGCTAATCACCCGAACGGGGATTGTCAATCCCAAATAGATCTATCTTATAACATCCGCGCTTACCCTCTGAGTAATTAACAATTCATGCAACTTAAGCTAATCCGTAATCATTTGAATCAATGTAAAGTTGTTGCGTCCATAAATGAAAACAAGTATTGTATCCTATTGTGAGATATGAAAATGAGTATGTAAACGAGTTTGTAATCAACCATGTAAATGAGTTTGTAAGCGTTCATGTAAACGAGTATATAAATGAGTTACGAAATCAAGTATGCAAACAAGTATGTAGAAGAGTATGTAAAAGAGATTGTAAATGAATATGTAAACAAGTTGTAACGAGCATGAATTCTCCCCCGGGATTTGTAAAGTAAATGTAAAATAAGTGAAAGAGGGGCTATAAACTCACCTCTAGTGAAAGTAGTGATTATCGCAAAATCAACAAAGTAATCGTCACATACGATCCGGAATGCAACCTAATTAATAATAGGCCGTATAAGTGTAGTGTATTTAATATAAATACCACAATATAAATTATAAAGTTATATCACCACCTAATAGTTTTTGTTTAATTTATAAATGTCGAAACCATATTTAAATCGTACTTTAAATAAATGTTCATGGATTTGTGTTTGTAAAATATCATCTTTGTCCAACAACTTATTATTTGTTAGTAATGCTTGATTTAATAATTTTAGTATTTATATAATGATATTATGTAAATAGTTTAATTGTTTTATAAGATAATATTTATAAATTTAAAAACGTATATAAATATTATATAAATGATACTACAATATTTCTTAAGGTTTTTATAGCACCAAACGGACCCGAAAACACTCGTAAACCACTTTTTATATTGGGTAAATTACACCGTTCGTCCTTATGGTTAGACCCGATTACGGATTCAGTCCCTAGATAACGAGGGTCGATGTCGTTAATATTTTTTGTCACTATTGTTACCTGTTTGGTCCCTCGAGCCCCATTATATGTAACGGCCCGTTATATGTAACGGGTGTTAGTTTGACTTTTCAACGATGAGCATTTATGTAATTTTAAATTTTTCATGATTTCACATTTGGTCCCTAACGCACAATTTTAAACAATAACATTTAGTGGGGGGATTTTTTTGTCTTTTTCTACTTATATATTTTTGTCTTTTTCCCATTCAATAACACTCTTACTTTTACCTCTCATTTTCAATAACAAAACATTTGTCAAACATTAACATTACCCGGTTAAACTCAATGATAATCTATTTAAACTCAATTCATCTACCGGTGCATGGAAGACCCAACTAATATGTGGGAGGGAACCAAACTTTTAGTCATGAGTATGTAAGTTTTGATCCTAGTAACACTAACAGTATTATTACTGACCGTAACTCGAGCTTAAGTATTAGTGATTGCTTTGTCAAGTGCCGGAAAGATTGCAACTGTGTTGGGTTTAATAGCAGCAACAGTGAAAGTGGTTGTACTATGTTCCTTGGAAGCAATAGCTTTTCCCATATTGTGGCGTCTAGTTATATGGCATATGTGATCAACTCATATAATCCAAGTCCACGTAAGAATGGTGGGAGTTCTATGAATGGTGATGAATATCGGCGTCGCAAAGGTTGGGCAGCTCCGGCAAGCCGTTGATGCTCGCCGAAATAAGTCCTTGTAACATATTATCATTGGCGGTTAACTGAATTGGTGACGAATAGTTATGAATAGTTGACGGCAATGTACCGTACAACTCATTTGAGGCCAGTATAAAATACTGAAGCTTTCGATGATCACCAAAACTTGACCGGAAAATGAGTTTGCGTGAGAAGTTGATAAACTATATATTCCATGCGCCGGTGAGCAGGGACAAAGCCAGTGGGAGGGGGATGGAGGGTGCTCGGCCACCCTATGACAAGGTGGTTCCCTAAAACTACCTTAAAGATGAAAGCTTTCCGGAAGGTATGTGTGACATTTGTGAAGTATTACTAAATAAAAAAGTGTTACTATCAATTTTATAACACTAGGAAACCCACAAGGTGTGCGCACAGGCCAAGAAGAGAGGTCGTGCATCCTTTTAATCATGAGCCAAAATATGTACCATGTAGGCCGAGTTGCTAATTTGTTGTATGTTAACGTTATGAAGATAGATATAGTGATAGTAGTACCAAAGTAGTACAGTATATGAAGTAGTAGCAAAAGTTGAAAGACAACCTCTTCTCTCTTTCTAAAACCAATCCACAACTCTCTCTGTATATGATATATCATTGTCTTTCTAATATATAAATCATGTGGTGTTTACGTGTCAACGAAACTACCAAGACACCAGTTAGTTCCGGATCTTAAACAAAGACAACCTTGTCTCATCTTTTATCGTTGAATGCCACCATACATCACCGTTCATTTCCCATTGCTAGATAATGAATCCTTTGGCGGGGGACAACGATCCCTTATTGTTTCGAGATGAGTTTGAAACGTACACGCATGGTCATCCTGCATGTCGCCAAAAGTTGTTCATCGGGGTAAAAGAACACCGATCCGTTGCGGATGCGCCACTAATGCCTAACGTCGTCACTCACTTTATGGCTGAGAGTCGACCGTTCGTCTTTACGTCAAGAGTTTCAGGCCACATGTTTGCTAAAATGGTCTTTGAGATTATTTGTAAGAAAAAAGGGCAACGAAGAAGAAGTATACTAAATGTGATTATTTTTAAACATTATTTGGAAATGTGTGAACAAGCAAGCAGTTAGCTTGAATGTAGATTGTGGAGAGTTTGGTAAGTGTTAAATTTATGAAGATAACTCATGTGTCCATTTGACGTGCCTATTTAAAAGCAAGAAGTGGGAAATTGTCAAATAGATTACGTGTCCGTCGAAAACAAAGGATGAAGTGTATATTCAAAAGGTTTAGGTGTCATTTCATTTGGTGTACAGGTTATCTCACATAACGTGTTCGTCAAATTCCTAACCCCACGTGTCCGTTAAATAAAGAAATGTACTTTTCCTTTTGTCTTTCCAAAAAAGTCTTCTTCTTTCCTCAAAAGCTTCATCAACACCTTCGTAGTTCGGTACTCCCTCCGTCCCATAATAAGTGTCCACTTGGACTTTTTGTCTTTTTTATTTAATTTTGACCATAAATATTTTTATTTATGTTATATAATACTTGATGAAAATTATACCATTGAAAATTTATTTAAAAACCGAATCTATTCATATAACTTTTATTAAGTATTAAATAACACAAATACAAATATTTATGGTCAAAATTCAATAACAAAGACTTTGAAAATTTCAAGTGGACACTTATTATAAGACGGAAGTAGTATATCTTAATATAATAATGACGATATGAGATCAACTTCACGATCAGATCAGCGTTATTTAGAGCTTATGTTTCACCGTCAGCATAAAGATCTCGCAATAAGACGCGTACTTACAGTTTCTATTACCACAAGTACTAAAGTCATAGTTCTGTCAACTTACACACTTGGTATAAATCATGTATCAAGGTGACTTGCAACCGGTTGAGAGAGGGTTTGTTAGTGTCATGTAAGCATCCACTCAAAAAAGAAAGACCAGGCCAAGATGTCAAGCTCTGTTATCTCATGAATATTGTGTTTATCCTCTTTTTCTTCTCAGAACAAACATAAACACTACAAGAAATTAAGGCTCCCGATGTCATTACTGAAATTGTGAGCAGAAGTTATTGAACACATTCCGATGCTGAAAGTTTGCTTAGAAGTTCCACTTCATGGACTCCTATTGAACCAACAAGATTGATTAAAAGGATGCCCTAATTACTTAAAGGTGAAATGTTGCTATAGGATTCAATTGCAAATTGTGATCTATTTTGTTTGGCTTGACTAAATCAACAACGTATGGCTTGCAAATGCTAATGAAGAGGTTACACTCACCAAATTAAATGAAGAAAACATGATCATGTACAAGGAAAATATGGAAGTTGAAGTGCTTAAGCTAATGGAAAAAAGTCAATCGTGAAAATCTACAATAAAAATTCCAACAAACCAAATAACCTCCACATAAGCTTTCCTAACTGACGAAATTAATAGGCCAATTTAAAATATTCTTTTCTTCAAATAAGAATAAAAATTCAAAGATTCAAAAGAACAGGTCACAAATACTAGGGTGATATATCTGTAGCAATATGTAGTTGAGTACTTAAAATGAGAAATGTGTAAAAGTACGGAACAATATCATCATTTTTCCTTTAAATATGTAAGAAACATGGTGGTATGGTGGCGGGTTTTAGTGGTGGCGGAGAAGAAAGAGGATGACTAGATGAGAGTATTTATGTTTTGTATGTGTTTTGGATAAATTAAATGAGTAGAGAGAAAGTGAGAGAAATGGATAAATGTAAATGTGTGTTTGGATCTGGACAATTGGTTGGTAAGGGACCAATGGTGTAACAAATTTTTTGACGAAATTACTATAATACCCATCATTAACGAAGCGACTTAACGACCATTCATTCTTTGGGACCAAACACACACCAAAATGACTACTTTTGGGACCATTTTCACCGATTTTCAAAACAGGGGACTGAATCCGCAAACGGGGTAGACTTTGGGGACCAACGGTGTAATTTACCCTTTTATATTTCTATCAGCTTTGTTATAGTTTTTATAAAAATAGTGCACAAGAGTTAAAATAGTGCATAAAACCTTCATAAATTCATAACTTTCGTTTTTTAACTCCGCTTTACGCGTTCTTTATATGTACGGAATCGAGACGAGATAATCTAACAAAATATTGTATTTACAAATTTTATAATATTCTGTACAGGAGCAGTAACAGTAATTTGTTGTTTATAAAAATACTTTTTATAAATTAAATTATCGAAATCTCGTAAAAATAATAACTCCTTCGTTGTAGTTTCGTTTTTAATGTTCTTTATATCCACGAGATCGTGTTGAGATGTTCTATCATGATTAAATATTTATAAAATTTTATTAGACTCGAAATAATAACAGTTTTTATAAAACACTTTATAAAAACATTTTTATATATTTAATTATCGTAATCTTGTAAATATCGTAACTTCTTCGTTATAGCTTCGTTTTTCAAGTTCCTTATATATTCGGAATCCTCATAAAATGTACTATCAAATTAAAATATTCACAGAATTTATTAAATTTTGTACTGTTACAGTTTTTATAAAAATACTTTTATAAAAACACTTTTTATCGTAATCTTGCAAAAATCATAACTTCTTCGTTATAGCTTTGTTTTTCGAGTTCATTATATGCTTGGATTCCTTATGAAATATACTATCAGAATAAAAAACTTTTGAAATTTATAAGATTTCAAATTGTTACATAATATTAAAACAGTCCGTATATAATTGATATATAATTTGTTTTATAAACTTTTGACATAATTAAATTATTACAAGTCCTATAATTTAATTAATAACACATCTTCCAAATATTATTAGTCCTCTAATTATTTTCCATCATTTTATGTCCAAATAAAATGTCCACAACACTTAGTTATTTATAAACTTTATAAATAAATTTTCAACAAATAAATTCATAAACTATTTCTATAAATTAATCAATACTTATATAAAGTATATTCTTGCATTTTAACATATTGTTAACATCATCTCATCATGAAAAATATAAATTCAAATTTGTTCAAGCTCATTTTATTTTATAAATTTATAAAATAAACCTAGATGGTGATTAACAATATAACAATTATATAAATATGAAAATAAAGTATTAGAAAATATTAGGGTTTATGTTTAGACCTTAGTAGAATGAATGAAGATACTAAACACAATCTAACACAAAGCTCCAACCCAAAATCCTTATATAAAAACCCAAGCTTCCTTTGAAAACCCTAATAATTTTCCTTGTATTAAACCTTGTTTAATGTAACCCAAGATTCCAAATACCCTTGATATGCCTTATATATCAACCTTGATAACACTAGTATGATTGTAATCTTGATAATACAAAAACTATAAAATGTTTTATGTTGTATGTTTGAGCCGTGAGTGGTGAAGTAGAAACAAAGAGAGAAATACTTGTGTTTCTTACAAATGTATAAGTGTGAGTATAGTTTACTTTTTGACTTCTATTTATAGTACAAGTGTTAGTGAAATACCATTTCATGAAACCATTAAATGGAGTCACCACATGGACGGTTTGGTTTCCTTGCCAATTTCATGCATGCTTGAAAGACAAAGTGTAAGGTTTTGGTGGCTAGACAAGTACTACTCCATTTTGTACTTAACCCTTATATATTATAGTTTAATAGTTAGTGGGAATTTGATAAATTAATTTGTGTATGTATGTATAGAATCGGCTAGCATGGATATTAGAATAAAAAATATTAAAAAATTTGGGTATTGAGTATAATAGTGGGTATTTGTTGAAGTATAGATGAGTTAATGGTTTGCATACATGCAGAAATGTAGTTTTATTGCGAAACGTAGACGTTTTACGTAACGAATAAAAATAAAAAGTGAAAAGTCAATAATTATCTTCGTAATAATTATATAATATTTGTTTGACGTAAACTTTTATTTGTTTGATGCCCGTTTACGTTAAATGTTGATTTTTAGTTTACGCGATTTAATTAAACGTTGAGAATTAAAAGTGAGCGCGTAAAAGTTTAAAATAAATACTTGAATATCTATTGACGTAGAATGATGTGAAAATGCGGATTGTTACAGTCTCCTCGTATTAAAAGAATTTCGTCCCAAAATTTAGTTTGAGTTGCCTTCCGGAATAGTGTTGGTGATAAGGTGTGGGTTTCAATTCCTTGATGATGGTTAAACTTGTCGGCGGGTTGTCTTAGGGTGACTAATGATGCGTCTTCGACTTTTTGGCTTAAGATTTGAGATAAGATGATGTCGACTTTGTAGTAAGATGATGTAAGAGTTTACTTAGTTATTATTATTTGGTTCCTCGTGTTAGCCGTGATATTTAGTAAAGTGATGGTCATTAAACAATCCCGAGCCTTGTATAGGAAAACATAGTTTTTCGGGAGTTTAGTTAAGCTAGTTGGGCCTAGTTGTCGGGCTCAAGCCCATTTGTATTAAGATCCGGCCCAACACAAAGCCCACAAGAATAGTCCACTCTTGTAACTATTTAAAGCCCTCTCCAAGTGTGGAGAGGGTGTTGCTTCTTATTTTTCTTTTTTGATAACAAGTAACCATTTTTCTTTTGTTTTACTTTCTCTCTCTAAAATCTTTTTTTCTTATTTTTGTGTTTGGTGATGAAATGATATCCTAACAAGTGGTATCAAGAGCCAAGGTTGGGTGTTGTGATTTGGTTGTGGTATTTTTTTTAAGCTTATCATTCGTCGGGTGGTTTTTTTTGTTTTGTTGTTTTCTTTTGGTTTCGTTTTGGGTATTTAGGTGTGGTCTCGTCGTGGTTTAGTGCTTGTAGTTACTTGGTTTCAAAAGTGTCTATTTGTGGTTCTTTTTGTTGCTGTGCAAAACGCAAGGTCGGAAAGAAGCAAAATTCTCTTTTTAGGACCGAACGAGTTTTCTACTTAAAGGACCGAACGAGTAGCTTAGTCGTGAGAACCGAACGAGTGTATTATCTGGTTGGACCGAACGAGCAAACTCTTCAAGGACCGAACTAGATTTTCCTCCAAGAACCGATCGAGTGAATTCACTTGTGAACCGAACTAGTTGATCGATCTAGTTGATCGAATGAGAGGATCGATCGAGTTGATCGAACGAGAGGATCGAACGAGAGGATCGATCGAGAGGATCGAACGAGAGGATCGAACGAGTTGATTGAACGAGTTGATCGAACGAGAGGATCGAACGAGAGGTTCGATCGAGAGGATCGAACGAGAGGATCGAACGAAGGACCGAGCCAGAGGATCAAACTAGCGAAGGACCGAACCAGAGGATCGAACGAGGAGAACTCTTCAAGGATCGAACGAAAAAAATTTTGTGAAGAAAAGGGTTTCAGTAAAACAGCCATAACTTTTGATCCGTAAGTCCGTTTAAGGCCCGTGACCTCTCA